>DWFV01000740.1:0-12952 GCA_018246775.1 Parelbella machaon machaon
TCGGCATTAGTTCGTCGGACTGAACTATTTATGTAAAATAAGAGCAGCTTCACGTACGGGGAAACGGCGATTGCACGCATCGCTCATTAAGCACTTTAGAGCAATTTGAGGAGAACAGAAAAAGTCGGACGAGACGTGGCTCAACATCGCGTGGTCAATTAAAATGTGGCCGAGCTGCCGGCCGAGTGGCACTCGGCACAAACAACGGTATTCCGTCCATCGATGTGAGTGGACTCGCTCGGAATTGCTCGTATCCTGCTATCTAAACGACGCCGCAAACAGGACACCTATCGCCACCGTTAATAACTAATAACTACTCCGACTTGTTTTATATTTACATATATTCAACGCCAGAGCAGCAGTTACTAGATATAATAATGTCTGGCTGTTAGCCTTGTTCATGCACACAGTTATTAATTTGTTACTTTCTATATTAGTTACACGCGTATTTTGCCATGCTAACAAAAGTCGCAATACACGTGCCTACTTGTTCGTAGTTATGTCCCAAGTGAGCCGTGTTCCTTATTTTGTTCCATTATTATCCCTCAAAGCGCTTCGACCACTTAAGATTAACTAGCCTATATATTTACAACTTTTATGTTGTGAAACAAATGCTAATTATTAACACATAAAAATTAAAAACAGACCAGCATTTTTATATATGACCTAGATGACCTAGACATTAATAAGAACCAATCAAAATGCTTTTGTGGAGCAGCGAAGTGAGTTTAAGAACAGTCATGGTGGTAGCCGGTCATTATTAAACAAATATATTCGTGCACGTTCCATTACACCTGAGAGCGGCGGGCAGTCGTCGCATGACTTGTCAGATCGAGCGGGCGCGTCGCAGGCTGTATGCCCACACCGAGCCAGTTCCGCTGGAACTAGTTTGGAAGATCTGGTGGATAAAGGGTATGACAATACCAGATATGTTACGCAATATCAATCTTCTTTTTAAAAAAATCAAAATTCTATATAGAATTAATACTTAAAGAAAGAAAAAATGTACACATACAGGTTAGGTACTTGCTTAAGTTGTGTAACTGATTAATAACATATAGGTAATAATAATCGTATGTGTTTGACATTACCCGATACTACTTTCTAAACGATTATGGACGAACAAAAACTAAATTATATTGTCTAAGGCTAGGCTTTGTTCTAAAGCGAACTAATTGTCCGGCCGTCGCGCATCAATCACCCGCCCGACGCAACAACGAAAACACTGTTAGTTTTGCCGCCGAATTATTAATTACATTCCCACAAAAAACTCACACACGCCGCCGAAACGCATAAATTTCTTCCTTTTTCACCGCACAAAGGAGCCGAGCGCCCAACAATATAGGAATATAACACTAAATAGATTAACCGCGCCGGACACGCTCGTCGCGGCATAATTTTTGGCGCCAGTAGTCCTGCCTCTAGATTAAACTAATATGAAAAGGAAATTGAGTAGAAAATGGATGAAGGCTCTATGTGTCATTAAGGATTGGTTACGCTACTCGAAAGTGCCGACTGGGTCCGTATTTATTTGACTACACTTAATTGAATTAACATTTCGGTAGTTTTACGAGCTGTTCGTAACGTTCGGAACTAAGTTTAATAGTCACTTATTGATAATAACAATAACTTTTACCCAAAGATAGCTTTATAAATAGGCACCTGCGATGGTTGTTTCCAAATTTATTATTGTATTTAGGAACCGTAACGGAACACAACAGGATAGGACATTTTAAAATAATAGCTTCAAAATTATATTTGTTATGACACAACTACGATAATTGTAATTAAAGTGTCCTTTAGGTGCGTTTAATGAATATGTTATACATATTAGGTATTCATACTACATCGTCATGTTAATGAATAATTTTTATTAGGTATTCATACCACCAACCAAATTATCTGCTTAATATTAAAAATCTATTATTATCTTACCTTAGAGCCTTTTACCACTGCACATTTCATATGAACTTTAATTACTTGCAATGTTTTTAACAGTTTTATTGAAATATCACCTTATAAATATTTAAAATGTCTACGATTCATTCATAAGGGACTAAACCATGAAATTATTGCCGTCCAACGGAAAACGGAAACGTGGAGACTTACAGAAAATAGTTTTCATGTATAGGGTGACCTCGCACCATTGTGAAGGGTCCACTCGACCCTTACGGGCGGTCCCTATGAATAGTAATAGAGTCTTGGGCTCAAGGGACAGCTTTTAGCCGAATAGCGCTTATGGTGCGTACTAAATCGACAGTGCCCCCGGGTACTCCCGCCTAATAGAACGTTTTATAAACTATCCTATTTCGACCGCGATTTGTTCTATCAAACAATTCAACCAAATGAACCGGAGCAGTCCCTACTAAGCCAATGACGGGTTATTTATGTAGCTAAAAAAGATTGTTAATGTAATATTTTATATAACAAGTGAGCAATAAACGAACATGTGACTGACGCGTTATATTAACTGTATTATATAATTACAGCGACAGAGAGAGCGGAGAGCGTTTAATAAAAATATTTAGGTGTATGTGACTTATACTTTTGTTACTTTAACCCTTTTCAAACTTTGTTACTAATAAAAAACAAATAGAGTTGATGTTGTATGCAAAGTAGAGAGAAACCTTCCGTTTAGGTAAAGCCCAGAAAGTGATTCTGGCTCGATATTACAAGTACCCATATCAATTTTCAAGAAGTAATAAAAAATTATATTGCATTTTTTGTTTTGTCATACCTCTATCTAATGTACATCTTGCTATGTGTATTAATTTAAGTGGACATACGTTCGATTAGATAACCTATTGCGAAATTAAAAAGTCCTATGTCTCTAGTTGTAAATAATAGGAAAATTACATGAAGTTTAGGTTGCAGTTTGAAAATAACACATGTTGATCATGTTTAGTCAGGGAAGAGCCTATCGTGTTATGGGTACGGGTGTAAGTAGGAGCAGTTTGAGATCTTGCGGCTGAACTCACATTCATGAGCAGGTCCGGTGAGGAAGAGCCCTTGCCGCTCATGGCTCTGGCGGTGGAGGCGCATGTCACACACTCACAGCACTCGCGAGGCGCGGCGCAGGCGGCGCAGGCGGCGCGGGCGGTCTGCGTGCGCCGAGCGACCGCGACTGCCGCGCGCCGGCCCCCACCGCACGACGAAGCCCCCACCGCTACCGGCTGCCTCATTTCTCACTATAATTTGCGTGTTGCTCGTTTTTTACCATTATTACTCCCTCGTTTTGTTTTACGTATTATCGAGTGCATCCCGCTCGCACCGGCCGCCATGCGCGGCGAGCGCCGCCCAGATAATAGCCGCGTGCAATTACGTCTCGGCCGCGCGCCGTCGCGACCACGCCACCGCGCGCTCCGATCCTAGCTAATTCAATAAAGTAGCTAACGCCATCTGTTGGCGAGGAGCGGCACTACGTCAAAAACCTATACTCGTTAAATAAATAAAAGTTTCCTAAACACATCGACATATATTACAAAATAATTTGGAAAAGTAAAAAAAAATCATTTTACCAAATACTAATGCCAAAGTGTGCATAGATTCATAATCTGTGGTCTCTTGGCGCAGAAAATATAAAAAAAAAATATTCCTGTACAGAAAGTTAAAATAAAGAAGATAAACATTTATTATCAAAAACACATTAAGCCCGACATAAATAGGAATTTATTTGTGTTAAATAGGACGCTGCAAAAATGTTTCGTAATTATTTCAATTAAAATATAGTCGAATAAGTATTTTAATGGTACAACTTTCAAAAATCTCATAGTAGTTGCATTTGTTCCATTGAACTTGCGATTCATTATCCTAATGAGTATGCTACGAAATTCGTAGCTCCATGTAGCTAGCCCGTAGACTTAGGAATCAACGGGAACATGTCACAGACACTTCCAATGTTTCGAATACATCGATGAATAAAAACTAAAACATGAAACTAAGAAAATGGAAAAGAATGCTATGAACTAGAGAATTCGACATATTAACGAATTTATGTAATTCATGGATATGTGCTTTAATGATAGAAATGTTAATTTTGGAAATACTTATAATTAAGTGTATGAGTGTTTGAACATGTGTTAGAAAACGGAAGGAAAAAATAAATATGTGTTGATATATAAAAGATAACTATTCATATTCGAAAATAATTCTGTTATATAAGATTTTAAAAGGACGTCGGCGTGTTTGTAATGAAAAACGAACAGTTTATTTAATTCTTTTTTATTAATAAAAAGCATTTAAATCAGAGTTCATCTGATCGAAGAAACACATTTGTCCGTAAACACTAAACATGGTAACTTAAGCCATACGGTACATACGGCACAGGCACTTTTGAGCTTACAATGAACTAACATACACAACAATCACTGAGATATTTTAAAACAATCAACTTTAAAGGTCTCCAAATACTTATAACTGAAACATAACAGTAAAGCGGTTCATTGTCCGATCGCGACTGGCGGTTGTAAATTGTAATGTCCTTGAAATACCGCATAATTATCTTTAGTCGCGCACTGATATGTACTGATTGGTGCCGTATACTGCTGGTAGAAACGATGATCCCTCATTTGAGTACGTGAGTACAATCCATCCTGGCGCACTTCGGATCCCCAACCACCATACATCATACCACTCCCGAACATAGCGGTACTATTGTAGGCATTGGGAGTGTTAGACACTACTTGGGACGCAACTGAACCGTAATTAACTGGCACATGTTTCGTGGCAACATTCGGCGCCATTATCGTTCCTATATTACAGCTTCCAATAGATATTGTCGGTGCTGTAGCGTTGGTTGACACTGGAATCGGTTGATTCTCCGGTTTATCCACAGGTTTCTCTGGTTCCACTTTATCTTCCTCTTTCGATTTTTTACTCTTTCTTGATACGTTCGTGTGGGTTTTCACGTGCTTTGCTAGATGATCAGACCGCATGAAGCGCTTGGTGCAAAGTTGGCAGGCAAATCTTTTTTCCCCGGTGTGGGTCCTGAGGTGTCGCTGTAACTCGTCGGATCGCGTAAATCGTTTGCCGCAGAACAACCAGTTGCACACGAACGGTCTCTCGCCGGTATGCCAGCGCAGGTGGGCTTTCAAATGGGATGTTTTACCATATACTTTACCACAACCCGGGATGTGGCAAATGTGCTCTCTCTTAGCACCGTCCTTTCCGTAATTGGGCCCGAAGCCTGCGGCCTCAGTTAGGCAATTAGGACAGCGACACTTGGCACAACGGCGTTGAAGTTCCCGGGCGTCTTCTGTGGTGGCAGTACTCGGAGGCCAGTATGCCGGATACTGGGGCGGATATGACGGCAACTCGCGCCAGGTTGCACCGCACCATACTCCTGATGAAGCACTGCTGCACGATGAGAGATCTGACGCGGGGGATAGCGCGTCTCCACGTCCGTAGCCGCACCCGTAGCCTCCCATCATATTCATTACCTATAAAAATAATAATTTAATAACGATTACGTAATATTTTCTTTAGAATATTTTTTTACAAAATTAAATGACCACTAAAGTCCCTATCTACAGGATATTATACGACTCTATATTAAAACTTCAGGATAATTCACTATGATTTCACATGAAAATCCAATGTATATGTTGCTATAATTATTTCACGTTAAATGCACTATGAAAGCTGCAATTAAGTAGTATAGGGCGTGGGCGGGCGTGCGGACCTGTTGCGCGGGCGGATCCATGTACTGCATTTCCGGCGACGGTGGTGACACGAGAGTGCGACGAGAGCCTTCAACTGGATAATTACAGGGCGGAACACCGCTCGCGCCGAGACGTTTTTAATAACTGGCTTCGGATAGACGTAACGAGCGGTTGTCACCTCTCCCCGGTCCCCCCGAGCGGCGCACGCGCACCCCGGCCCCGCGCCGGCGCAGCCTCCGCCACTCCCCACCCCGCCCGTGAGTTATGAGCTTACAACGTACATGAGATGGGAAAACCAAGACGCGACGCTCAGCACAAAGGTCATGTTTACATTGGGCGCCAGAGATAGAGGGAGAGGCGGTACAGTTTCATTTCAATCTATTTCGTTTATATTATTATTTACTAACTTAGTAAACTGAACGTAACATCGATATTCACGCCTATAATCCCCGAAGGGCTACGCAGAGGAGTGCACACACTCCCACGATTCACCAGTTACGTTTAAGTTCCATGGAATAAATGATGAGCCTATTGCCATCATCCGGACACGATTCTAGACCCCGAGTCACTACTAGAAATTTTAAATTAGAAAAATCCAATAGCACCCGACCCGGGATTTGAACTCAGGATCTCTCGATCGGCAGTCGTGTTTGCAACCACTTGACCAACGAGGCAGTCTACGAGAGGTAAACTGAACGTAACACTTCGATATTGATTTTATCTACAAACACGTATATAGTTAAAACCAATATTCTAAGAAAGAATTTTCTGACAACTGAATTACAGATATTCAGTTGTCAGAATGTTTGCTTGTATTGTAATATCATTAATACTATATAAAAAATATAATTTCCATAAAAAATATTGTATAATATAATGTATGAATAATTGATGAATGTGGAAGTAGCACATTAGGTCTGTAAGGGTAGAGATAATCGACACACCATGTTCGCTGCCTACGCCGTAAGATACTTGGCGTGAAGATAAGTAACATAAACATTTTTTTTTTAAAGTAAACTTTCATTTCAATAAATATATAATACGTAGTTATTAATTACCGAAATCACGAGTGCAGGTTGGTACTTCACATTTCCCACACAGCTAATTACAGATAAGGAGATACCGTCTAGCGGGGACTCCATAAGCATACGAAATAGTTATTATTGTTCCGTTTCCAACTCCCAGGCGCTTAATGTTTTATGATTTTTTCTCTATTTCGGTCGGCAGTTCGCTGCAGACGCATGATTTATGCATATTCGGGCAGACCCAAACCTTTAATTACACGTTGTTAAAATATGGCAGTTTGTTAAATCGTTCGCCTTGCTTTTGTTTCAACCGCGCTCTCTAAGGGCACTACATTTTCTTTTCTTCCGAACCGTCGATGAACTTGACTTTTTGTTTCTCTAATCGCTTTAGCCCGTGATCCTGGTACACATCTTAAGTTAAAGCGCTCTGTAAACTCGCATAGTTAATTAGTATTTAAACCGATTAACCCCTGTGTTATTTTATACAAACATAGGTACCACTTCGTTTGAATAATTCACCTATGACGTTTGCATAGCTTGCTAAAAACGTAGAAAATATATACATATGTATAAAAGTTATCCACAGAAAACATTAAAAGCAAGCTAAAAGAGTAAAGATACTCGTAGCTCGATTTATTTGACAATGAAGTTGAAAGTTGTTTAATTGAATGAAAGATAAATTTGAGAAATAAAAAGTAGCTTCACGCCTTTAATCTCTGAAGGGGTAGTCAGGGGAGTGTAGTACACTCTCACGTTGCACCTGTTATGTTTACATACCTCTCACAGTGGTAGTGGTGAGCCTACTGCCATGCAACGTGCACAGATCCAGATTCCGAGTCACTACTAGAAATTTCTATTAGAAAATCTAAGGTAGAATAATATAATAATATTCGACCCGGGATCATATCCAAGACCCTTCTATCAGCAGTCGCGCTTTGTAACCATTGGACCATCGAGCCTGTTAAATTTGAGAAATAAGTATAAAAATAAAAAACAAAAGAATTTTATCATTGCTGACTTTGAAATTGCGTTATACATTGTACACCATGATTCCATGATTGTTTATGTACGAAAGTTATGGAGACTTGTGTTGAAGTCTTTACGTATAAATATTAACTGAGAACTAGAATTGTTTGAACCATACACTTAGACACTACAAGTAGGTACCTACCTGCTACTTGTATTAGGTGTATTCCTACCTATAGTTACAAAGAGCGTTCTTCAGATTTTTTAGCACAAGTGGCTACTGTATCCTTAGAATATCAGCTTTTGTAATTCACTTGCAATTCTAGCAATAACCTGTCGACATGTTTACGACCGTATAGAACAATGAGAAAGGCAGAGAGTCCGGACGCTAGGGTGTCGGGCGCGGCTCACAAAGACTACATGCGGGGCACAATACTAACTACTAATGCGCTATGATCGGTCTCAACGCCATAAATCTCGGCTACTGTTTTTGTGAACGCCGTGCCATTCAAAAAAATCAACCTCTTCTGAGGTTGATAGTTGAATGTCTTGTACGATACTGCTTTGTTTACAACTTACAATGACTACTAAGAGACAAATAGAAAAAAGACTTAGAAAAAATATTATGTACCTATAGACTCATTTATTTTAAATAATTTCAGTAATTATAACATCTATGTTAAATGACTTTTTCAATGCAACAAATTTGTAATATCGTACTTAATTTCGGCAAATCGGTTATTATTAAAGACAGTCGCTTAAGAAGTGGGTAGGAATATATCGCACATATGCGACTAGAGTGTAGTATGTCAAAAACACTATCTTTCAGAAAAAATATTCAGCATGTTTTAAATCATAATTATTCTATGACTATACTATTATAATAGTCATAGAAAATTATGATTTCAAACTCCGAACTGATACTGAACTGATCTTCTGAATGATAGTGTTTTGGCATATTACACTCTAGTTGCTAATGAGCGAACGATAATATTGTGTTAAGCAAATATAGGACAGATGAGAGACAGATCCTAAATAATATTAATATGTCCACATCATAAATGATTCGATCATTCAAATTATTGACTGCGGTATAAAAAATTCGCGCGCAGCCCTCCAAAGCGAGGAGATTTCCGTTGCCTTCAAATATTTCACGCTAATTACGGGTTTCATGTGACGTGGGCGGATAATTGGTTCTATCGCACGTTGTTCTCACTTTTTTATTTACTTCCTGTTCTTTAGCCGGTGAATGAAGCTGGAGTGAAGTGAGTACAAAGTACCGACATGGTGGTGTCAGGTTGCAGCTATTGTAGCAGTCGGCGGCACCCACGCTTCCATATTTAAAACCGTTGAGGAAGAATCCCAATGCAGTTAATCGTTCGGAAATATTATATAGTGAATGAACTGAAACCTAAGAACTTCATATGTACTTCAAAAAGAATTCATGCTTTAGGAACTCTTTTTGTTTTTTTTTTCGCTTAGATCTGGTAACTGTTATGCAAATCACTCAGACATAAAATCGTTATTCAATATCGTATCGTATCGTAATTCAATAAGAATAATAATAGACAGTGGATATGGCACCCGGCGCACTCTGCCTACCCCGTAAAGGACCTAACAGAAAGATATGTAGGGTAGACTGGGTACGATTGTGACAATTTTCAGTTGATTGCTTACAGTTTTGTCAGTATGCCACTAAGCTGAACGAAAAATGTATTTTAATATGATGTGCACAATCGTCTACGAATACACATTAAACTACATATATCTCCAAATCGAATGGTTAGCTGATAGGAGCAAAGTAGAAAAAAAAAGAGAAAGTGTCACAACCGACCCCAGTCCGGAGGCGGTTGTGACAGTACTAGAGGTCGGTAGTGACAGGTTCAAAAACACTCTAAAATGATCTGAAATCACCTTTATTGCAAGTCATATCTAACATAATGCAATATGATAATCTTTTAGAAAAAGATCACTACTTTTTAATATAAGAAATAAAATTTGGAAAGACTTCAATCATTTACAACTAATAAGGGACTAAAGCATCTGTAGTTATTGTGCGAGTCTTCATTTACAATCAGTCATAATTGAACTGAACAATTATAGCTATCCTTTATAAGAAATAATAAGTAACAATTCTATCAAAATATAAAACAAATATTAATAACTGTAATTTTTAACGTATCGAAAAAAACTTAAAACGTCCTATTTAAGAATAAAAGAAACATTTGTGTATACTCCCAAAATACATGAAATATATAGCGAAATACAAAAATACATGAAATATACAACCGAAAAACTCTAAAATAAAATAATTAATATCTAATCAGATTCATCACAGTTAAGACAAATAAAATGAAAGTTTTCTGCAAAGTTGTCTCACGTTTTACTTCTTTGTAAGTATTTTCATATTGAGATATATTACACTGTCGTCTTTCAGTCTTTCTCAAGCGTTTTTGGGCATCAAAAACAAAAAAAAACAACTTCTACTTATGTCACGACCATACCCAGGAAATATATCACAACCGTAGCCAACGCACTCTTTTGCACAAAGAAATACGCTACGCCAATACAACATATCCTACAAGCAAAGTAAATACTGTTATTTAACTATTAACATTTAACTTACATAAAAAAACAATTAGTATCTGGGTACCTGGATACTTGTAACAACAATTATCAAAAGAAACCAAATAAAAATACTAGCTAATAAGCGTTGAAAACCAATATGGGTTTCTGCTAGCTCTTACGACCTGCGACGGTGTATGCAATACGGTGACACAGATTCAGAGATGTGATCGGCTCATATTTCCGTTTGTACACTCCCTGCTATGTCCTACAGTTTCACTAATATAACGTCTGTCACTACCATTTCCTGGCAAAACCGTACCCAGTCTACCCTATCTCACTAGTGCTGTGTTTATGGGCATAGTAAACACTGATTGATAGTTTTACAATGATTGCTGTCAGTCTAATTTTATTGATTCTAAAGATATGTATGTCATATCGTATGTATGTATGTATGTGTCATAATATACATATGTATGAAACCCGTATCCAGTAGTGGACTGATAAAATTATGAATGGTGATGATTATGATTAAGGCATAAATAAAAACTATAGAATCAAAAGAACTAAGGATTCCAAATGAACATATTCTAATATAAAAATACTATTCTGTGCATGTATAGCTAGTGTTCCGAGCTACCTCGTTACGGCATTCGTGCGAAAGCAATTATAACTGCTTGTGATTTGTAACTGCAGCTCGAAATACATTTTCAATATTTAAAAGTTTATAAACTACTGGTAATGATATTTTTTGAAACAGAAAATTTCTATTTGCAGATTATTATTCTAAGAAATACATTTAAATTGCATGTTTGACTTCATGGTCGTCCTTAAACTTTTACGGAAGGACTTTTTCATTAAACTTAGTGTTAGTTTATTATAGTATTCGTACATTCAAACGATCTATTTTTTCGTTTTTCTTGACCATTTTATCATTCCACTGCTGGAACACGGTATTCCTCTTAGACATATATGTATGTATATACGAATATATACTCGTATATTACAAGGATTATATGTGTATTAATTATGCACACCGTTGACAACGTGTGCACACGTTACTAATCTGTGTCACAGCACTGTAACAACAGAGGCGATAAAAGCACGACTTTCCGCCGTAAAACGGGTGTCACTGCACAGTGACAAAGGATTGAAAATGACAGCTACGAGTAAGTGCTACCAAAAATCTCTCTCATGTCGACTCCATACCACTGTCTACTACGTGTTAATTGTGACTATTACAGAGAGAATGAGTTATCTCGTTTCCATTTTTAAGCTTCAATTGTATTAAGGAATTTGATTTACTTACACCTTTAACGTTTGCGAGATAGATACTTGTGTGCAATGTGTATAATGTGTGTATAATGTGTGTGCAATGTAGTGTTTAGTCCAAAACTGATCATAACTCGAACTTAGTTGCAATCGAACTTAGGTCTCAAATAGAAAATTGCAAGCCGATTGCGAGTTCGAAGCACACAATACCTACAGTCAATCAAGACATTGTTACGGAGCTTCCTAATATACTATACATTAAATCTTTGCGGTACGAACAAAGGAAACGCTTCGCTACACCCAATAACATAAATCCTCAATCGATTCCTTCTTCTTTGTTTTCACTGACCTCACAAATCCCTCGTTCGAGGCAAAATTGTCGGTCGGTAATCCTAAGTGTTTCAACATAAAGTAAGCAAAAACTGAATTCGGATTTTGAGTAATTCACCGCTGGATCAATATAAAGTTAGGACAAATAAAGTGAACTTCACAGACGTACTTGATAAGGTGGTCGTTTTAGTGCCTACGAGATACAATTAGATTTGGTACAAAGGGACGATTGAGATCATTTTATCAGGGTTCTATTCAAACGCGTATAACTCCATTACCAAGTTGTACGTGACTGAAGTTATTAGTAGTGTCGTCGGCCGCGGGGAAGTAACATCGAGTTCTATTTCCGTCAAACCTAAAGTATTTTCGCTTACGGCTTGGCCCGAATTATTCTCAACAATGCTGACATTAAACTGTATCATATTAAAACATTGAAAGGTTGAAGCTTGTCTTCGTTGTTTAAATTTATTCGTTCTTATATTCCATAACTGATTGGTAAATAATGAAATAATGTAATTATTTAATCCTTAACTGTTTCATTTACTTTATTCCCTTGAGGTGGTTTAGAGCCTGTTTTTCATTTGGATCGCTTTTAATGATAACGTCACCATATATTTTACTTCTATCTTTGTTTCTCTGTTTAATTTTGTACTGATCTACGGAGTTAATGAATACTAGTTTACTATTTACCACGTTAATGACGTAGAAAATATAATATATTAGTAGAATGCTTCTTTGAGGTCAGTCACAGGTTTCCTATAGATAAGGCTAAAGCTCTAAGGCTATCAAACAATGTCACTGGTACTGCTGCTGGCAGACATGTGCTAATTCATTTAAACATACATATAAATCTATAATAATGAGTTCACAATAATTTTTACAAATTGTACTCGTCGGTAATTGAAAATAAATTGTGACAGAATTATACAAGTGGTGACATATCTTTAAGATTACTTGATTTAATTATTTTAAGCTAATATTATTATGTTATCAATTTTTTATTAGATCGTCATCCCACCGGGCCAGGGGCGTTCTACACTACGTTTGCCAGCCGCGATCTCCACTCCAGAACACGCCTACTCCACCGGGTGGCGGTTCTTCGGCAGATATGCAGATGACGATCTGCGAAAGACT
>DWFV01000741.1:0-12950 GCA_018246775.1 Parelbella machaon machaon
CTACGAATCGTAATCTCATTAATTCCCTACAAAATTCCGCCGCTTTACCATTAAGTTAGTTCCTACACCGAGTTAGCGTTAATCTCTTCTTGTTTGGTTAAGAGGCCTATGTGTGTGATGGGATATTGAAGCAAATGATTTCCCTTACTATGGAGCACGTTTATCATGACAATATTACTAAACAGTATCGTCCAAGGCAGGGTATGAAGCTTCAAAATTGTTGTATGAACTCAGTGTCTTAGTAAGGGACTCAGTGATGTTGTAGCGGAATATTCGACGTATTGATGGAATTAAATTCTAGCACCGACGTACATATGTCGCATTGTTTGTGTGTCTTGCCAGTGTTGGATGGTGTTGCGTGAGAAAAAAAATCACTATTCCATTGTGTCAGAAGCGAATTGTTATGGTATGCTTTAGAATTCAAAACACTCATTTGTCGGTTTGTGATTCACTGAAAATCGTAGGCATGGTTAGTGTGCGTGATTTTAAAAATGTTATGTGACTTTTCGAAAAGAAGAAAAATTCTGCCCCAGTATTGTAATTTAAAAAAGTATCCTTAGTATGTCGTTTCATAATTATCTCTCTTGTGTATATTTATGACAAAACATGTGTGTTGCCAGAGTAATGATAATTTTCCTATTTTAGGTGGAAATCGAATAATTTTGCTCTCGTTAATTAATAATTCAGGCAATAATTTTAGAAACGTATACTGAGAAAAAAACTCGTGAGCCATGTATATCCTACAAAATACGATTGTCCATTTAATTTGTATTAAAAACGTATGAATACACCTGTGTTATTATATAGAATAGAGATTAATATCGTGTATCGATTTCTTTGTTGTTTTTACCCATTTTATTAGCGGTCAATGTAGTCTTCGTTGTAATGAAAACTTCAATTGACGTATACTCATACATAATGGCAAAGAGAGTTGTTAGTGTTACGGTTGATTTGTTTAATATGTATCGTGAGTTTGTTTCTTTTGGTGTTGTATTTGTTTATTAATCGACTGAGTTGAAGGACACATGAAATGCAGCTATTATGAAAAAAATCGGTAGTTAACTGTTATATTGGTTACATGTTATAATAATATACGTAGGTTAGTATTAGTAACATGTCATGTATACGGCTCGCTTGCTTGTACGATTTAATATCGATTTTGTGAGAATCGATTGTTACTATATTAGTTTCACACTCATAGGTGCTTATATGTCACATGTTACTTCCATAAGTGATGTATCGTAATACCCATCTATCATTTTAGCTGCGTTTTGAGGTGTAGTTAAGTCATTATAAGACTGTTCTCGAGTGTGGACCTTATCAAGCAATACTCATTGTTGCCCATTTAGATTTGAAGATTCATTTCTTGTGTTGTGTTTTGTTTGGTTTGAGAACGATCTGTGTTCATCCAGTGGGTTTGTTGATAAAACTTTTGTAGCTGTGATGAGGCCACTGAATATAATATATTAAATGTTTATACATTCACTGTACCGTCTAATTGGATATAACAATTGCAACATTCCCTCGCTATTGGTTTCATTGAACATATCGTTTCATTTCATCATCAGACCATATGAATAATTTGTTTGTTCCTAATCAATAATCTATGCTCTGTTTTAAAGTGTATCAATCATATTGTTAAAACGAATGTTGGGAAAAATTTTCCTGTTGCCTAGATTAAATTTAAATATCATTACTGTTAAAAAACTCAGGCATAGTGTGTGTGTATTTAAATGATGACTGATATATATATTATTTTCTACTATATGCAGTAAAAACTTTCTGGTCCATAGTAATCTACCATGTATAAATATACTGTTGTGTTTAACATGTTGGAATGGATTTTTAACGTACATCGTTTGTGGTCACTTTTCAGTATCATTTTGATAGCACTTAATCATGTAATATATATTACTGTAGTGCTTTGTTTTATCTTAAAAGTCCATTACATTTAATCTTAAACACATCACCATAAATTCTTATGTCCAAAATTATTTTTTCACAACATTTTTAACTCTGATATTCATACTGTTTACGCGGATGTGTTAGTTGCTATAATTATTTTTAGTATAAAAGCTTTTTATGGAAATTGACTAATTATCAGCATTTATTTATTTTATGAATGTAAATTAATGTATTAAAATCATGATGTAATATTCGTAAATAAAATTCATACTACACGTAAAATGGTTTTTTTTATTTTATATTAACTATCCATGAATGTTGTTAGACATATTGGGGTGTGTTCTCCTATTATTTCAACTAAGAGGTCAGCATATTAAAAAATATTCCTGTAGTATCAAACATTGAAAAATAATAAACTGTCCCCACATGTTTTCCCATGTCTTTGTGTCTTCTAGGTCTTTTTAAATAGGTTGGGGAGCCAGTGCTAAAAATGCGACTTTTCGATCACTAATCTAAGAGCAGTCGATTAAAACCTAAAAAACTAAGGAATGCATCTAATAATCTAATTCTCGTTCGTACAAGTAAGGACGTTTCCTATTATTTTAAACTTCTATTAACGCATGTGTTTTTAGAAACTGCTGATCAAGTCGAAGCATTTCGTTATTATTTTTCTGCTCCAAACCGCTAAACTGAAACGTCTTGCCGGGATCTAATTTTTCGTGCTACTTTGAATTGTTCATGCCAAGAATGAATAGGTAGGTACTTTTCTAGGCGAGTGTATTACATCTACAAGCTGCATGTTGCTTATCATTAAGTGAGATTGTACGCAAACGCAATAAAACGCGCAGAGCGATGACAGCGGCGCGAGCGTAACATGTGCGAACTGTGTTAGGCATCAACGGATTTCATACAAACCAATGTAACGTATGATTCGCTATACTCCCAAAGGTGGCGCTGCGCGACGCCGTGATAATCGCCTTACCCGTTCGCGCTAAGGCTGCCGCTGTCAATGTGACATCATACAAAGAAGAACGTTACCATAAAATAGAACATTTTTTCATTGATATTGTAGCGACCTTGACAGAAAAATAAGTATTTTCAGTATTATATAAAAACCACTGCAGTTCGGTGAAATTTGTCATATTACTATTATTATTTCCAATTAATAATTATCCACAAAGTGAACGTCAGATACTTTAGTTTAATAAGAATAGCAAGAGGTATTATATGAAAACCGTTTCTTATTTAATCTTTAAAAAAAACCTTTAACTTATTTTATTGCATAAATCATTTGGTACAGTTTTCCTAATTCCATAGTAGTACTACAAAAATAAAAAAAGATAAATATCTTGAAATCTATAGAATATTAATGTGATGACTAAGTAATAATAGGCACTCACCATAAAGTTGATAATAATATTGAAAGGGCGTTTAAATTACGTGGCAAGTACTAAGTAGTTGGGAACGGCGAGGCACATTCTACGAACCGGCAAACTTGGCGGGAACAGGATTTATTTCATATTATATACTTAACGTGCGTGGGTATAACATACTTCAAAAGTATGTTATATTCATGGAGGTATGTACTTGTAATTAATAAAATTCTAGTAAAAATAAATACATACTGATATTTTCATGCATTCCCATAGAAGAAAATAGAAACTGGCTATTTTCATCGACAGCGATTTTGACAAATTTCTTTCACGTATTTAGTTTCCTTAAAGTTGTATTAAATAGTAATCACGAACAGGATGTCGGCAATATTTTGAATTTAATCGTTTATTTTTGTAAAAAATAGATGTGTGTTGTATGACAAATTATCCACTCTAAACATAATGTTCAATAATTTATCATTCGTTTATTAATCTGGATTTTCATTGTCTACGATTTAAAAAATAATTCTGTCTATGGATATTAATAGACAACTCCTTGATGACGATTGGTTCATGTTGCCGACGAAATGAAATGAAAGTCCGCCTTCCGCCACATGTCCGCCATATCTACTAAAATTTCTTTCTGATAGTGACGTTCTTATTATTTTGTGTTAGATAGTGGGTTTCCGTAGATATTTGTTATTCATTTAATTAATTTTTAGTTGGTTAATAACCCGGTGAGTTGAATATATTACGAATTTTTCAATAACACTAGTTAATTTTATGAATTCGTTTAGCCGATACGTGCATCGCGTATTGTCAAAATAAAATATCTGATTTCTAGTTCCGATTGCGATATTTACAAGTGTTGTTTGCACATATTATAAAGGAATACAATGTATTTTATGTATACGTGCGGTTTTTGTTATGAACATATAAAAATAAGGCTACATCGTGTTCTATTCTAGACCCTGGACAGCGGAGTGCACGATGGAGTCGCCGAGAAAATTTAACGATTGCTATTTTTATTATTACTCGACGTGCACTAAGGTATGACATAGTCATTCATACGTTACTCATACTGTTGTATATCGGTAAATATTTCTAAAATATTCAAGCCAGATAAGGTTTTACATAACAAACGAACGGTTGTCATGTTGCACGTATTTATATGTGCAATTACGTCTCCGAAGGTTTTTAGAGGGCCAGCGAGGAAATGTAGACATTAATAACATGTGGAAATTTTTATATTACAATGTGACAAATATTGTGACAGAGTTATATATGATTTAAAAAGACTGCAGCTGATTAATTTCCTCTATATTCCTTTGCCTTATGTTCTTATATTTATAGTGAATATTAAGATATCAAGATAAACACAGGAAATAGTAACAGGAATTTCATTTGCTTATTATATTTTTCATAACATATATACTGTTACTATATATGTTGTATTATTTTTTATGTATATATTTTCTGTACAGGGTGATAACTGTGTATTCCGTCATGAACCATCAGCCTTGGGTTGTGAAACTATGTGCACTGCTTGGCAACAAGGCAAATGCCTGGATAAGCGCTGTAAGCTCCGCCATATGGAACTGAGGGTAAGACATGATAATTTATCTATTCATATATTAACTTACTAATCAATTGAGGCTCTTCATATTGTTTATAATTAATTTGATGTTACCACAAGCATTTCTCTGTGTTAAGACTTAAAGGAAATTAAATAATTCAAAATTATTTTTGTATGTTATCAAATGCTCTTTTATTTCTTTGTGTTTCCATTCATTTCATTGTGGTTCAAATCTAGGTAATTTCAATACAAACATGTGATCACAAATCATTCATTACAATGCTGCCAGTGTAGGACTATTAATAATTATCATAAATGTTACAAGATTTAAGTTTCCATGTTCTCATACAACATTTTATTTTCATGTTATTCGTTTAAGCCTTTTCTAGTCAATAACAAGTAAATTCTAAGTAGTCCTATGCCCACATCTGTGCTTTCCACACTTTATGCTTATGACTTATATGAATTCATAAATAAAACCCAAGTAATTATAAAAAATGTCATCTTGCAGAAAAACCGCAAGCAGATTCCATGCTACTGGGAGAACCAGCCTGGCGGTTGTCGTAAGAAGCATTGCCCCTTCATGCACAAGAACCCTGACGCTCGTACTGATGGCATAGCTCCTAGCCAGCCGGCACCACTCAATAATGTATGTGTTAATTATATTTATAAAGACTGATTGTCATTTGTAATTCAATTGTGGAGCTATGTGTCCTATAGGATTTTTCACATGAATGGATGTTTTATTTACAATTGATTTAATAAAGTAATATATACAAGGTACTTATATTTTTGATATATTTAGTAATATACTTATATTTGTATGTGTAGGCCATTGCTACCAGCAACATGCCCGAGCCGTCCGTGGAGCAGCCAATGCCTACCGGGGTACCCACAGCTGTGCCTGCTCCAACTCCCGTGCCTCTCCTGTGGCAGCAGCAGCGCCAAGGTAGTTGCTATTTATCTAGCTTTCCTCACAACATTTCATATTTCATACAGGTCACCTGTCAAACAAAAGTCTATCCTAACTAGAATAAACACAATTACATGGACAGTTAAATCTACATGTCAAAGACATGTCACTGTACATTGTTATGTAGTAATTATTGCTATACAACAGTTGGGCAGGTATAAGAGATGGAAACCGGAAAATTTGATTCTGGCTATAGTCTTCAAATGTCTATAACTACATTTAATTGAATCTAGACCTACGCAGAAGATACAAGTGACACAATCAAATATGCCATTTATTAAAGTGCATAATATGTTCCAAGACACTGTCATCATTGTTAATAAAGTGTTGGACTTTTGAGTCCTTTCATCTTGAGTAACATATACTAATTTAATGTGCCTTACAAACATACTTTTGAATTCATAATCACAAACATGTTTGCATTTCAGTGGTTTTAGACAGCGCTATCTTGGGAGTGCTGCCTGCGTCCAGTGAGCTGCTAGGCGCTAGGCGCGTGCTGCCCCACGCGCCGCACACGCACGCCCACTCCCACGCGCACTCCCACGCCCACTCCCACGCGCACGAATCGCCCGCCAGTCCATATGCGCCCCTGCCTGTGGACCCACTTGTAGTCAACTTCGAGGAAGGTATGCGCCTATACTGAAACTACATGCAATAAGCCCCCCTTCCACGTTTTGAGACCGTCAACTTCTTTTAACCACTAACGGTTGTGATGTAGTTCCCTTGGTGGTGTGATTCGTATTTGGCTAACAATAAATCTGATATGGAATATGATATGTATACCAAACCATAAACAGTTTATGTAACTAGTATATGTGACAAAGTGTCTCACTCTCGGTTAGATTTTGGGTATACCTGATTGTCTTCAAATATTTATTAACAATTTGTTGGGTAATTTATATAACAATAATTTTATATTATAAAATTTATGAAACTTAAACATTTATTTTAAAAAGTTATTTTTCGAAACATTTAGCTAATATGAAATTGTATAATGAAACTTATGTCTGCATTTAGCCAAATATGTATTGGAGAAATATGTATGACAGCCATGGAACTAAGATTCTTCAGTAATGTTCTACTGTCTCATAATGATATTGCTTGATAGTTTAATAAGGGCTTATTAGTAGTAATTGTAAATGTAAGACCACAGAATGAATAGTTGTATTAAAAGATTCAATTTGTTTGTTGTTTGAATGAAATGAAGCAATAAATTAAATAATGCTTGATTTAACTCATCAGAGTGATTATAAAAATGTAGGACATTATTGAAGATTTGAAATAGTGGTAAAAGAAAATTTTCTCAACTAATGTAAAATAAATTTATGTATTATTTATTTTAAGATGTAAAATTTGTATGTTGAGTATATTCTAATGGGCCAGTATTAAATTTAACTGCCAGAGAACAAAGTTATGATTTTAAATGAATTCTTTAATTAGTTTACTGATTTAATACATTTAAAGTGTTTATTTTACAGCTAGTTTGAGAAAATAATATTTAAATGATACATGTTATCATCTCAATTCGTATGATGGGGGCTTAGTATAGTAAGTTCGTACAGGACTTAACTTGTGAAAAACATTGTCGGGTGCAAGGAATTAAAGGACACTTCAATGCAAAAACGGTTGTTTCGAAAACGATCAACAGTGTAAAAGTAGAAGATTGAAGAAAGAAAAATTGTAATGATGCATTAGGAGTTTTTCATCATCATCAATAAATGTGTTAAGGCGCTGAAGCACTTGATGTATTTAATCCGTGGATGGACAATGTGAAGGTGGTCTACTTGTCATACATTATTTGACCCGTCCTCACACATTGTGCATCGCACGGGCTCGGGCGATTGTGCGTACACAACTTAAAGCTGAAAAACTTCGAGTAGGGGGTGGGGGGCTCTTTGACATTATACACAGATTAATGATCCAAAGAGTCCACAGATTGTCTGATCAATAATGGCAATATGAAATACACAAATGTAAGCAATACATACGTTTGGAACGTTCACGTTATTGGCAACTCCACTGATCGTTGGAAGCGACGGGCGGTGGTAGAGTTAAGATTGTAACTATTTAAACGTTTCCAACGCTCACTTAATAATAATAATAATAATAACACTACTACGCTTTAGGTGATATGAACTTTTCGTCTCTATATTTACTATGGCACTTAAGAATTAAATTCTGTCTTTGGTGCCCTACTAGGATGGCAGAATGGTAATAAAATTTTATAATAACCCGCTTTTGATAGTGTTTATAGTGTAATGTTGTCTTATATGTGGGATGAGTCGATCGATTGGAGCTATTTAATGGATTCTTTATTTGAAAAACATCTATATGAATCTGATTCACGGACAGAGTTTAATTCGCACATATAATATGACGTGCCAATATAAATATGTAACATGCAATGGAGAGAGAAAATAAAAACACAATAACGTTCGTGTAATAATTAATAGTTATAATTTAGTCGTATTATTTATTTTATTATTATTACAATATTATGTTATTACTGACGCTATTCGTTAAGGAGATTACATGTGATTCGCCGCCTCGAGCAGATCGGGATATTGTTTTAGTGCTACGGCGAGGGAGTAGCGTAATGAAGTTTTATTATTTTAACAGAGATGAAAGTTAAATGTTTTATTTATTGTCCTCATCTGCTGAGCGGCGAAGATGTTTTTCTTTATTAAGGTCGACCGCATGTTTTGCACTTTCCGGATACGTTTCCCGGATCGGATGATATCTATATTTGAAATTTGGCATTATATCAGATCGGTGTGATTTTTCCTAAATTCAATAGAAAATGGCAAGGACTTAAAAAAATATCGATCTGTTTAGTTAAAAGATAAAAAGGGACTTTCGCGTGTTCGGATGTCCGGTTGAAATTTCGTCTCTCGCTATAAAACGTTTTTCTAACAATTGCGTGTGCGGATATCCGGTTAGGATACTCCACTATCTATCCCTTTGTAGGAAGCGTGCGGCCGACGTTATTGATTCAAAGATGGCGGGAAAAAAACTCGTTTTCATACGTTAGTCAAATATACATAGTAAGTATTTATTGATTCGCATGTGTTGGATTTAGTTTTGGGGCATATTTTAATAGGTTACTATGTTTTTTTTTGTTAATATCCGAATCCGTGGATTTATTTGTGGCAGGAGTGCGTTTATATTGATTCTATATTATATATTTCGGCTGCTAGAGGAGGCAGTGTTTTTTGGTTGATTTAAACTGGGGTAAGGAGATTTTTCGTTTGTTTTTTTTTAAATACTAAATATTGAACTTTTCGAAACGATGTCGAGAGAGACTGTAACCGATGTAACTTTGCGCGGGATTGATTCGACTCGAGAGTAAAACGAGTGCGCGCGTGGTCGGTGTTTTAGTAACGTGCAATAAAATTTAGTAAACCATTATAATATATTATCTCTTTCATATCTTAGCTAATTAGACATATAATGGATATCTCTCGCTTTGTTCATTTTCATGTACGTTTAATATAGCGATGTATATCACAATTTTTTGAACAGTCGCGTTCGCGGTCGGCCCGCGATTCCCATCGGAGGCCGATCCGCAATGCAATTGTGCTAGTTTTTTTAAATAGATGTCGGTATTAATCCTTTGTCTATGATAGTGAAAAGTACATAGGTAATGGATAGGTATTAAATAATATATTAAAATATAAATAAAAATATATATACACGAATATTTAAACTCATTATTATTACTATAGGTGAAAGAAGAAGAGAAAAAAAAAACTAAAAAAAAAACAAGCTTTACGCCTTTAAATTGTTTGTATGTTAGTACGTAGGAAGTTTTATGGGGCTTTGGCAGATTATAAAGGTACCCACGGCTATTGGCCCCGGTATAATTTATACTTCGCACCGTGAGCGTTAGGTAGTTCTAATAAAATGACAAAAAAAATTATAATAATCGTATCTTAGATTTGCAGGTGGAGAGCACAAGAGTATAACTCTACATAGAGAAATTTGTGGCTGATTCTAACGTGATGAATTTTTCGATCTGAGGGGTACTTAGACGTTAGGGTGAGAAAGGATATCTGACCTTTGTGGGTAATAAGAGTTATAATTCAGTGATAGAGCAGGGTTGGAGATTCCTTTGTTGTCTCTTTTTTCCTGAGCATCAGTAAAATTTAGAAACAGACGAACAGATTATATGATTGATTGATGTTATGGGAAGAAATACAGTCGATGTTGGTCTGTGAGACGTATGCATAATATGGTGTGCTTTTGTGCTTGCCACTTGCGGCGGTAATGTTCTCGTGCTTACGATTCTATTACCAACTTAGACGAGTTTAAAGATGTATTTGTAACGTAATAATAATTATAATATTACTTAATGGATAAGATAATGCGAGCGGATGCTTTGCTACTTCGGTATAATTACAACTGATAAAACGCTTCCGATAACACGTATGGAACTACTAGTAAGCCAATTTGATTATTATGTAGCGAATATATAGGCCGAATGTAATGTTCATTTTTCCGTTGTATCCAGGACGAATCAGTTTGGGTTTGTTTTTTGTTTTTCCTTTTTTTTTACATTTTCGCACTGAGAGTAAAGTTCCTATAATATAAAACAGATATTGTCTGCACAAGAATGATGTTGAAAAAAATAAGCTCTATATTAAATGAAACGTACATACGGAATACTAACAGCGATGTGGATGGTGGGAAAGTAGGGGGGATAAACTTTTAAATTTGTTTAGGGTCCATGGTACGCCTAGTCATTATTTTATGTACGAAGCTAATTAACAATTTTTAAAAGTAATTTAAACGAAATAAAAAAAATATGTAGTCTCGATCGGTGGGGGTAGAGTTTAGGTAAGTGTGGAAGAGATTTTTTTATATTATTTTTAATACGCTCGATTTTTCTACGATTACTATGATTTGATAAACGTCTGTCGCTCGGTCAAATGTTGCCGCTTGTAAATATCCTGGGGTTGACAGTCATGGTGGCTTTAGAGACTTTTTCTAACGAGAAGCAAAAAAAACTACACATATAACATTTTTAAAATTAACTTACCATTATATTTATACTATTTTCATAGTATTGTCAATTTGATTTTAAAAGTTCGTCAGAGTGAGTTTAGAAATAAGTTTTTCAGTCATCGCACTTTTATATATGGAAGGTTCTGGAACATTCTAAACTTCTATAGAACCAAGATATACCTTTTTCGCACTTGTGAGAATTTAGAAAATGTCACTAGCGACATCTATGGCTAGCAGCTTCAGCCATATCCTGAGGACGTTTCGACTGTATAAATAGTTTTGTAAAAAACAACGATTAGTACAAAACTTGGTTGCTTTTGTACGAAGGCAGCTCTATAATAATATTAATAATATATTGGTTTCGCTCGTACCTGTAGAGATGTGTTTTGTGCGTTTATTACAAATGTGTTTATATCTAGATTATATTCTTTTTCTTGTTAGATTAAATTATCTAATGTATTTATTTTATTCTCGCTATAACTATTATTGTACACTTTAACTTACTGATACGATACGGCGAGAAGCGTTAACTGTAGTGATGAGAATTTTATAACGTAAATGTTTTATGTTATAGAACAGGAGGATGTATGAAGTTAATTTGTTTAGAACTGACGCTTATTGTTTATTTTTTACGTGTACACCGATTATAACTATTGTTATCACAGAGCTGTGTTCTTACAGATTGATAGGAATTAAATACATAGATGATGATATTTATTGTTTTACGGATCTGATTCTTTGTACTTTTTTATATAAAATTCATGAAATTCTAAGAAAAAAAAAATAAAAGAAATTCAATGAGATTTTGTTTAATTTTAAATCAATTCTGTAAGGATATGTTTTGTGATATCTTTACTTATGTAACAATGAGTCTTGTCAATGCCATGCAATTCGATTGTTACATTTCAATTATCGATAATATTTCTAGTATCGATATTATAGATTCTCTTTTTTCGGTTGATATTGATAAGACTCTTTTTTTTTTTTGTTTATTTATTGTTGTGTTAGGGGCAGCTTGTCAACAGTGGTGCCCTCTGAGTATGGAACATGCCAAATTATGTTTTCGATGTAACATTAGAATTAAATTCTGGCATTATATCGGCCATTTAATGCTACGTGTGTTGTTTATAGAACATTGTATTTTTCATTCAACTTGTAAACAGTTAAAGATTCTATGCGTTAAGGGTGGACTTGAGTAATGAAATTGTGTGTGGAATGTTAAGATAAAATGTAGAAGGGAGGTTCGGGGAAAGTTTAGCATTTTTGATACTTAAAAATTTAATTCCATATATTCAGATGTCTCGATACGAATAAATTAGGACCGTGATGTGTTTAGTGTTTACTTAACATTTGGTAGACTTCCGTTGGAGGACCGCGACCGGAAGTGCTCGGTAACCGATTGTAACTGGCAACTGGAAGGTTTTGCTTTTACTAATATCTTTAATGTTCATTCCCAGTAACCATGCCGCAGCGCCGCTGCCGGCGACGTGCAGCCGTTTGCTTATTACGGGGTTGTTGTTATTTTAATATTAGTATTATGGTTGTATAAGAAATTCAGCATACGTTTAATATTTTAGTACGGCGTGTGTTTAAGAGAAATTTCGTTTAAGCTAATTACAATTACATATAAAACTGATATAGGAAAACGATATTCGAACAGATTGTAACTTTGGCTTTGTTTTTTTTTTTTTAATCAAGTTGTGTTTAATTCATCAACGAGCAAATAAACATGTTTCGTAAATATGATTTTTGTAATTATTTTTGACCGCCCACCCCGAGTCGCTTTCAGATGGTTTCAGTTATGTCGAGAACACACCAAAGTTAATCGTTAGTCGGGTCGCATCAAAATTAATTACGAAAATCATGTGAGAAATTCGATACGACATACGACTAATGAGTTAACTCGGTGTGTTCTTGCAGAGTCGGACAATGAGAGCGCTCCCTCCTCCACACCCACGAAGGCCTCGTCGCCGGACGACGCCCTGAAAATAGCCCGCACCAAGTCGCAGGAGCTCCTGCTTCTGGAGAAAATACAAGCCGAGGCGGCCGCGTTATATAGCTACGACCCGTTACCTTTACCAGTTGAAGCGTCTAAGGAACGCAAAATAGTCAGGACGAA
>DWFV01000742.1:0-12945 GCA_018246775.1 Parelbella machaon machaon
ATGGGTCGATTTTTTTTTTTTTTTTTCAGTAGGTTAGTACTAATAATTCGATAATTCTCTTGAACACCAGCTCTTGATCTCATACTACCCACAATGTTATCATATAAAATGAATAGATGCTTTAAATAGGACTCCAAGAAATCCGACTATCCGATACAAATCAATCAAAGAGTATTTGTCTTTTAAATTAACGTCTCCACAATTTATTAGTATGAAGAACTATGACAGATACAGGTTATCGAACCCGAGACATTCGCAGGAATCACTTTACCCTACTGAGTCGTTCGATATTTTACTAGAGATTACATCAAGTTACGTAATATTAAAATATCTGGTTCAAGTTACATACTTATACATTATATACATAACAACACGACTTTTCCATAGGGGTGAGTAGAGTCTATGAAATTAGATATAGCGTTATTTAAAGGAGGCTTATGAAGCAGACATCTCATGTTTCCGCAAACAAAGGCGAAAGAGAAACTATGGGAACTATAGTTGCTTTTTCGTCTTTTCTTTCATCGGGCTGCCATACTTTCTCATCTATTAATAATATAATATCCGTATAATCTATAAAGAACAATCCTTACATTTCTTACATACATTATTATTATTAGACATTATTAAACTAATACGAAAAACATACAACATAATTCACATAGAATTTTTTAATAGAGACGAAACAAAAATGCTCTATGCAAAACGTCGGAACAAAGACTTCACGATCGCGTAGAGCATGTGCCCGCCTCTAAATATAGAGTTTGGATGCATGAACAAAAAGCAATAGCAGGTGCGTCTCTTGAACAGACTCTACGCGAGATAGATTGGTGTGGAAAAATTTTACAGATGTATATACGAGTATATATTATCCGCTATAACACAGATAAAAAAAAAATGAAAAATAAACTCTACATCGCAGGTGTAGGCGACGCGGTCACGCATTTAGCGGCTCTACTACTTTCTTGAACTAACCCAGTTCGCGAACATAGGTGGCGTGGAGCAGTTATTTTGTGTTAAAATTTTGCTGAATGTGCTCACTGAGTAATTTGTCGACTCTATACATCGATATGTAAGTTGTTATGTAAGCTATTACGATTTGTTTTGTTTTAGATGTTATTAAAATAACAAAAATATTAAGTCCAATTTTTGATATATTTTTGTTACGACGAAACCTGAATATATATCTTTCATTAAATAAAACTTTGGCATCCAAAATGTATTTATATTCAATCTCAATCAATATCTAATGAGTTGTAGTATTTTATTTTTACGATACGATGTATATTATTGTTTTATTTTCGCATATTGATTTTATTTTTGAATAATCGTTACTTAAATTTATTTAATTTTCGTTTATAGTAAAAATTAGAGAAGTCTCCGTCACTTTCTCTGTTCTAAACGCACCTAAATAAAGCAAAGTGTCAAATCATAACCGAACTTTTATTATGTTAATGGAAAACGGATAGAAAAAAACGGTAGAGCTTAGAATGGTGAACTTTATTACCTTACGAAGAGAGTAAAAATTACTAACATTATTTTCATGGCGTGCAAAATGTTATCATACTCGTAGATTCTCTTAGAAAATCAATTTTGATAGAAGAAAATTGGTTAGTTTTTCGAACAAATTCGCAAATTGCCCTCTCTCATACATACATATCTCGAACGCAATGTTTTAATTTATTTAAACAGGGCGTTTATAGAGAATACCTGCGCCGTGCAATGCAATGCAAATCCTCAAGGTACGAATGTTTCCAGCAACGCTGAGAATTTACGATCAGGTGGCCCTCACACCCATAGGTCAATGTTTAGTATAAAAAATATATATTTATAATGGCATATTGACTGCCCTTACTCAGAGCGATTCGAAAATTTATTGCAAATATTACATCTGTATGAATTAGACATTCCATTTCAAAATAGATTTAATTTACATTTGTTATCTGTCAGTGTTTAATATTTATTATAATATATACATACTCTGATCGGATGTAGGTTGGCTGAGTTAACACGCCCTGCAGATAATTATGGAGGACTCTAAAGTGGTCAGATTATCTCATGATGTTTTCTTTCACCGATGTATTAAGTGATGTTTAATCTTAAAACACATATTTTATGAAAAGATGTGCGTCAATTTTGAACCTAAAATTCGCGAAATTGGAAACTGAATTAAACCACTAAACCATCACCGCCTACTGGACTAAACTTAAAATTAAAACTAAACTAAAAATATGGTATTATAAAATCATAACATCACGACTGTATATCCCCGAAGGAATAGGCAGAAGAATATAGTACACATATAGAAGTACTGTTGGCATGTAGCGTTATAACTTCAACACCTGTAGATATTAACTATTTTGTTTTATTTTTGCGACATACACGTATTCTGAGCATATTTGATCTGCAGCTGTACCAATAACGACCAACTAATAACCTACGGTATTGACAAACGTGTTGGTGGCATATTTGGAATGCTCTGTAAATTAATTCTGTACTTATCTTGTACTCTCTGCCTACCCCGTAAGGAACTTGGCGTGAAAATATGTGTGTATGTATGTATATGTAATTTAATGCACTCACATATCTGTAAACGAAACTTATTGTCCTTACAATTTGACTACATTGAGCTTTATTTTAATGATAGACTGATGATGACATCAGTCTACTCCTGTCCACTGCTGGACATATAGACCTCGACCAGTTATTCGAATCCAACCGCTACCGGCCACTTATTACGGTCACATTCTATATTGACCATAAAATTACCTAAGCATTAATTAAGCAAATAATGTATAGCCTTGACACAAATCAGTGATAACACTCTAAGTATGTGATACACTCAATGGAATGTATTAGAGTGATAACCCTCTAATACATTATTATTAGAGTGATAACCCTCTAATACATTATTATTAGAGTGATAACCCTCTAATACATTCCATTGTGACTGGAAACCCGAAAACAATACTGAAACGATAGAATGCTTAATGATAATGATGATGATGATGAAAAAATTATTTGCGAATTAATTAATTAAAATTCAAGAAAATTAAGTTACACTATATAAAATTTATTTATTTAAATTCACTTACTTTTCTTACTCTATTAACATATATTTTTACATTACCAATTCCTTATCTCATTGTAACATCTACACATTTTCATTGCACATACACAAAGTACATAGCTATGTGTACGTATGTTCATTAAACGGCTCGTATGTCGTATGTGGAAAGCAGTTTTCTCTCGTACAGGGAATAGGAAACGTCCGTTCACTCGTGCGCTGATGGCTACCGGCTTGTAGAGTGACCAGACTGACATTAACATAACGGACAGTTCCTGGCACTTATAAATTTATTTATTTATCTATTTCGTTAATATTTTGCACCAACTATGCTCACTATCACTAGCACATTTGATACAGGAAAGTATTATGCGAGATAAGAAGTTGACTGTCACCCCAGTTAGAAGCTTTAACGATGTTAATGTAGAGAACACAATAATCATGAAAATGCTGGTAACAATAATAAGAAAAACGAAAAAGAATTAAAATTCAATGATTTCACATTGTAAATAGTAGCAGGCGTACATTGAAAACAATTATAAAATGGACAATTTTATTTTATGCGGGACAATTTTAGGACGAATATTTAAATAGAAAATTATGAGAAACAGATGTGACTGGATGGTAGAAGCCTGTAAATACAGTGTAAATGACAGTCTAATTTGTAGGATATAGATATGATTTAGCTCGGCTTTATCCTTCCAAAAATTTTATCTAACTGTGGAACAATTAAAACTTTTGATGGTCATGATGATAATGATGACAAGTTAATTGGTAGACACTTCTAAAAATAATTTAAAATCTTTTTTTTCTTGTTTCAATACATGACATTTTTTTTTAAATATAATTAATGGCTTCATTCTTTGTCACAGTATTAGACATTCAACGATACAAAAGGCGGAATTAATACCAATAGTATTTTCTGTCAGTTATCCGTAAGGCAAGATAAATTTATGTGAGTGACGGTACGAACAAAAATATTTAGCTAAAATAGATAAAACAAAGGGAAAAATAATCAGGCTGTGATAAAATCATGGTGACTAGATCAAAAATGTACACCTTTGATAGCTGTAGGTAATACAAACATAAATACCTTATCAACGAGTTTAATGACTTCGGAACTAATTCATGGCAGAATCCAAATATAATATTTTATATATAGGTAGTCATATTTATTACTCTTTTACTATTTTACTGTTGATAACGAATATCTTGTAAAAATAAGACGATTTAAATGCATATTAAAATAGAGCTTATCTTAATTTGATTAAAGTAAAGTGATTATTTTGATGTATTTTATTTGCTTATTGTGTATAAATTACCGCGGCGTAATCAAATTAACGAATTCTATAAATAATACTTTTGTAATATAAATAAATAAACGAATAAAAAAGCAAACAAATAATTAAATGGCACACTATATACACATTAAACTTTCATTTTATCATTTGTAGGTATCCACTATTTTAACATTTTACCATTCTACGATTTTTTAACCACATTACTGTCCCTCCCTCCCTCCGCAAACAATATCATTTCTATACGATAACTTCACCTAGTACATTCATACTGCAAGCTATAAATTATATGAAGATTAATTAACATTCCCTAAACAGTATTCATACGTATGAAATATCTTTTTTAAAGAATCGAAGCTGCGAGCGCTAGCTTCTGGGACTATTAATTTGTGAACGGACATCACGAATTTATTGGCCTCTCTATATTACTTTACTAAGCAAATAAAATGTTGCGTGTTCGCGGGTACATAAAAAAAAAAAATTTACGTCGAGTAGAAACACACCTTGAAAAAAAAATTACCACCGTCGTCGTCGTCGCCGTCGTAAATTATGATTAGAGAGTCTTCATAAGAAAACCCGAAGTTCTAAAAGAAAAATTTTAAACATTTTTCAATAAATCACACCTTCCCTTCAACAGTGCAACGATTTGACAATCGACGGATTGCACAGCGTTGATTACGAAACAAATTGCATAGAAATTATAACTGACATAAAATCGAAGTGTCTATCTATGTAACAGCAATAAAAAATCTGACCTCTCTTCATTAATAATTTGACCTCAGAAATTTCAGAAACTCAGTCTTAGAATAATGAAAGCGGTAAGATTTTACGGATTTTTCTGTAAAGCACGGAAAAGTAAAACTTGTATTAGCTTGATTGTATGTATTTAAAGTAATTTAAACGTGAGTTCGATCTCGTCATGTTTTAGAAAAGAAATTTTAAAACTTCCTTAACTTACCATCTCGTACAGCTATATTCTCCATTCAAGGCGTAGCTGAAATATATGTAACTACTCGTAGCACCATCCATTACAATCCACCCTTTTTATCTTTCCAGTGTTGATCACGGATCTCGTCGCAGAAGCATAGTGTTATAGTATGGTCTGTCACGTTGACCAAATGTGAATTGTCAGACTTTATTATTTAATAAATGTACTATCCAATCGTATATACACATATCTTCACGCCAACTCCTTTGTGGGGTAGGTCGAGAGCGTGGAGTGACAAATATCTCTATCCTTGCAGACGTGCTTTTTCCACAATCATATATCCAACCGTTATATTACATTCAACTTGGAGATTTGGAATCTTTTGATGATCACTTTATTGAACTCAGAAAAGACTTAAGCATTTGATATTGTGTATAACTATATATTACTTGCCCTTATTTAATATCAAAACTTGATACACCATTACATGTTGTATAATGTCGGATAGTGCATACACACTATTATTAATTCTCAAAAAAATCCATAAAAATGTGTTCACACTGCACAAAACGTGCACACGCAATGCAACGTGAATATTTTGAATACTTAGCGTCATTACATGTTGTAAATGTCAAAAATAAAATATTGACCAAGAATCTTGCTATGTCATTATTCATATTATTATTCAAAGTGATTTAAAAATATTCAATTTAATTGAAGAGTGTAGCAAAATGAAGAGTTTAACTACTAAACACTGGAGTATCTCTTAATATTAATCTGATTTTCGATGTGATTTAACCCTAAATCATATTCAATGGCATATAACATGTACTGGTACATGCCGTGATGACACAATTATAGTTATTGAATATTAAAACGGATTTTGATTGTATCCTCTGCATATATTTTAACAATTATTAATCTATGAGAGTATTTTATCGTGAATAATATCTTAGGACGATTACACAAAATAATTCAAGAATTTCAAGGACAAAAAAAACTTCAGAAACCTTAAAAACGACCAAGGTTTTTTTTATTATTAATAATATCTTAGGCCGATTTCACACGAAAACTACAAGGATGAGAATACGTTAGAAACTACAAACGTCCATGGAACAATAGCAATGGGGTTAATTTAATCGGAAGTAGACAACATAGTCTATTTGCATACTAACAATGCACATTGGGTGTCTAGGTAATTATACAGCAACGGGCTCAGTCTCAACGAAGGTCCCAAGTTCACCACGATACTTATTTTTGAGTTTTTTAAACGCTGACTACATTTGGGTTAACATAGATATTATTATACCAACATGCCAGATCCCTTACGGTGTAGGCGGAGAGCAATACATCTATCTTTACAGAACTAACACGCTTCTATTTCATTCATCTGTCTTTGTATAAACGCGGCCTGTTTCGGAGACTTCTGGTTCTCCCATTGGCTCTGCGACTTTGAATAGATCACCGTTAAAATTAATTTAAAGATCAAATATCACTTGATGCAACGATGATTGAAATTATTATTAGTGAATCTGTATGAGATTTCTATTTCTTCAACGTTTTATCATCCACTGAGGAACACAAGTCTCCTCTCATAATGAGAGGGTTAAGGCCATAGTCTGCCACGCTGGCCAAGTGCAGGTTGGCAGACTTTACACGCCTTAGAGAATTTTAGAGTTCCTTATAAAGTTGTTGTTAACATTATAAATAACTCGAAATAACATCTTTATAATATTGTAAAAGGCGTATGATGTCTGTTACTCCGAACGTGGCCATTGTGCCAGACTATAGCCATAACATTTTCATTTTGAAAGGAAACCATTGCCCATTAGTAGAACAATAAAAGAGTCGATGATGATTAAACAATTCTAATTGAAATCTAATAAATGAGACAGTTTTTAGCCTATCATTCAAATTATAAAAACGGAATATTAAAATATTGTGATTAAATTTTATTATCGTCATTAAACTAATATTTTTATAAGTACCTATAGTAAAAACAGTTAAGTATTTATGGTGCTCATAGAAAACTTTAATTCGTGCTCTAAATATGCGTGTCACAGAACAGCTTTAAACTGTTAATAATAATAATCATTTCGCGCGTTTTTTAAAACAAAAATGGCGCAGGTGATATTATGCGCGCGTAACTCGTTTTATAACGTTGGTTGTTTCATGCGCGTTACGATAATAAACTTCGATATTAAATTGACGTGTGAAAATACCGCAAGTTTACAGTAACACAAGACGCGGGCTCGGAGTTTCAATAGGAAAATGCTTTTCTAACGTTTCCGCCACTCGCCGCCAGATGGCGAGCGTAGATGGCGGTTTGATCATATAAACGCTCGCCTGCGCCGCTCCGCGCATAGCCTGTCACGGCACACGCGCGCTCGCACCACTGTGTCGAAAGCAACCAACCGCGGATCGGTGTCTGAACTCACGAACTGTTTGTGCTTATCTGTGCTCCGAACATCATGGATATTCTCACTCTGGACCCAACTGGACTTTATTAAACAATTAAAAAATTCTATAAAAATGGACGTCCTAACCTTAGACCCCACTGGTCAGTACTGACCATGGCTGTCGAGGGATTGGATCCGACCGGTCTGTATTGAATTTTCTTATTAGAATCCTATAAACATGGAAGTCAAGGTTCTCGATCCTACTGGGCAATATTAACCTTCCCATCCACAATGATCGGGCTAGACCCCACAGAAATCTATTAATCTCTTCCACCTTCGATAAAGCAAGATGTGTTGCGGGAGACGGAGGATCCACACTGGCACCCGTCCGGAAGAAACGTCCTCGTGCAGAAAGAGGAGGTTTAGAGTGAAGACTTAGTTTGATTGCTCAAAAACAACTCAGCGCCTGTAAATAGTATGAATAAAATAAAAGGGGACGCTACCGCAAGGTCATCGGATGGAAATCAGCTGACTCGCGCGCTCGCAATCCGGAAATGCACACATATTGGAAAAATACAGCGAAAATTTGCCCCCAGTGCGCGGTTCACACGCTGCCAACCCCCTAACCCATGTTTGACGTAAGTATTTTTTATCTGTACCATTTTTTTTGATGGTAAAAATAATTAATTTTAAATACAAGTTTTTATTTTTTTCTTTTTATTGTTTTACTGTCTTTATAGTTGCTATGCCTATATTAGTTAAATGTATAGGTGATCAAACTGAAATTCGTATTCCGCGGTGGTTTTAATAAATAAAACAAAGAACCAAAAGTGACAGCTGTCGCGCTGGCGGACACAGGAGGTGCTCGCTGCATATTGAGAGTTCGTTGCACACCTGCACTCCTTCCTATGCCTCGCCCACTATTTAAACAACTACATAATTATTCTATTACATAGATCACTTATGCCAAAATAATGTATAAAATAATTTGTACAATATATTATAATCAGTTTAAAAGCTCCCGATTTTTAATTCGGTGCCCGAAATTCGGGCGGTATCGCGATTTTTATGGCACCGACCGCGGGTTCGTCGACCGGACATATTTTATTTCATCGCGCGCTTCCACGTACACACACAAACTGCACACACACATCCAGGTAGATGAAAGCACGCACACCAACGTAACAGATCTCCGCATGTTTGCGTCCAGTTTCGCAAAAACATTACAACGCGCTCATTTGTATTATAAACGCTATCACAAAATTCGCTACAATTAATTTATTATCATGTCGCATATTTGTCCGCGCGTTGAAGGTTCGTGCGTTGCGCAGGTAGGTCAACTGTCCGATATGCGATATGGCACTTGCGACATCCACTTCCTTATTGTGGCCGCGGTGTTTTTTCACAAAAACCGACACACGCCCGAATGTTTTCGAAGGCAGGTGGCGGTTTCATAATCGGCGCGCGGGTCGCTCGTGTCATAATATCTCAAGATTAACAAAGCGCGTATTGCGCCCGTGTTTGCCGAAATATTCCAGTTCAACAACCGGGCGAACGGCCGGCCGGGAGTTCAAAATAGACGCGGCCGCGGCTCCTCGCGCTCTTCGGCGACATACAAAAATGCTCATCATCGCACCATAAAAAAATTCGGACATAGATCGCGGTGTGAACGCGTAATCCACGCGTTCAAGTGTTGCATCACGGTTGTGCGCTGAATGCGCTGACGGTGCAATGCGGAATAGATTAGGCAATTAACATAACAAGCGATATGTACTCGTAAGTGTGGAGCGGGGGGCGGAGGAGGAGGGGGGCGGGGCGGGGGGGTTTGATACAGTTTTTTCGCGGCGTTCCTACTCATTGTTTTCTCGTCCGTAATTATGATGAATCAGCGAGACCTCATGAGTCCGTTGCGCACATGTTACGATTAAGAAATATAATATTTCGCGTTGAACCTCCTTGACCCCGGCGAGCGAGGCTTCGATGCAGCATGGCCTGTTTTTGGCATTGCGTCACCATAGGTCACTCCCTCCCTATTCCGCCATACTTTTCGCTCATAAAGTTATGCCTCGCACGTGGACTTCTTCCTTTGTTAGACCATTTAAACTCATACCAGCTATTTCGGTAACTTAATATGGCCGGCTTGTGTTGTAACTTAATGTGACGTAACTTGATTATGATCACTCAGCGCGGGTATGCCGTTTTATTTCTGATCGCTTTGTGGGCATATAACCTTTCGGAGAAATGTATAATGTCCGAGAAAATGTATAGTGTTTCGAGAAAATGTACGTTATATCGGATGAATATACAATTTTACTTCTAATGTAAAAATGGTTTAGTTTAACAATCTAAAGCTTACAATTAAGATATACTTAAGTAATTAAAATACGAAAAGAATTAAACTAGATGCATTGGAATTTAATTTTGTTTAAACCTTAAATAAACGCTCATATATAATTTACTCGGTATATTTTCATGTACATTAGCGGAAAAGAAGTACCTACTTATATTATTAATAAAAACCATTTTAAACATGTTTAGTCTTTTGCAACTTACGTTTAACATATTTTGAGAAGAGAAACAAACTTAAATTAATAAAAAACTGCTACTGCGTTCTAAATATATGTATTTAACTTTTTATAGATGCTTAATATTTTGAACGCAAATTGGGCTTGAATTAAAAATATTTCATATAATTTAAGTATAGAATATAATTTTAATATAGTTGTTAGTAGAAGAACAAATTGAACAGCGTGAAGACATGTAAAAACCTAACCAATAACTGAAGGTCGATTTCTTACCAATAAAGCTTCCTACAAGATGTCCGATGAAGGTGATCACCGATCAATACCGTTGCCGGAATTCCGTGTAATGAAAAAAAGCTTATCTTTAACTTAGTCGTGAAATCAGGAAAGATTCGAGTTTTTCTCGAAGCGTCTAAAGTTTTTATTACTCCAGTATTTAGGAACTAATACTTAAATTTAACTGGCTATCGGTCCGCAATTTTTGACTGTTATTAGTTAAAGACAACATATTCCTATGCTGTAAATATTTTGCAAAGTTGAGAGATGTCCGACACGGTCAGTCTATTCATGAGTGACCGTAGATTACTTTTAACAATGTTTACGTTCTTTGAAATATGCGCTACGCAATCAGTCAATGCCGATACTATTATTATATAGATGTTACACCCAGCAAAGGCCTTAAAGGTCATTTAAATGCGTACTTGCCCAAGGTTCAACCCTACTCCAAGCTATCAGCTTACGACCTTTCGAATGTTAAGCAAACGCTTAAATTAAACGTATAATTTAAGACATTGAATGAAAATACCATTAAACATATTAAGTTCAAAAATGTACAATGAAAATTAACTACCTTTTACTCACTTAAAAGGTTACTTCTTAGTAACCTTTTAAGACCCATATACGCTGCATATACCGAAATATCTTTCCCAAAATTACCTAAAAATTGAATAAAAAACAAAGCTTTAAGAGTTGACTAATATTATTGACTAAGCAATAATATTTTATTAATTAATGACTAACCAAAAGCATCCGAATCGTTCCGAATCTGTTCTCCGGCGGAAAGTTCCCAAAGATTGGTCAAAACCAACAATGATACCAATAAAAATTACTACAACGTTTACATAGAATTATATATATATATAAACAAACTTTACCCAGGCCGATATCTTTACACTAAAGGAGGAAAAATGAGTTCTGTATATTTAAACAGGAAATACCAATGATGCCAAAAAAAATTGCAGTCTTGACTGGTAACAACTCATCGTGAAACTAATAAATCGATTATAACGAAATTTGCAGCGTACTAGTATACAGGTTGACAAAAATATCGGCCGCTGTATCATATGAAAAAAAACACCGGCCAATTAACCGGACATTGCGAAAAATAAATTGTCCACTGTTGCTTCGGCCTTTAATTTATTGTTCATTTGTTAATAACTACACATCGTAAATAAAAGATAAAAGTAATAAAGATAATTGTAATATATTTGTATCCGACATTTGTTGTATTGACGTGGGTTATGTCTTAAATTGCAACACCAGTTCTGTACTGCAGTTCGCATCTCATTCTTGAAAGTAAATCGCTTAGTCAATGTGTAAAATTGCTTAGTCAAAGTATAATACTAGTTAGTCAATATATAAAGTTATTTGGTCAATATATCAAATTAAAGTGTTTAATACCTTTATGTTATTTTAAATAAAATTACATACATATTTTTCAAAATAAATTGCTGAAACGTGGGAGTGTACTACACTCCTCTGTCTACCCCTTCGGGGATTACAGGCGTAATGTCACGTATGTTACGTGTTTTTCGAAATACACACGCATATAAACCTACAGTATCCTAAAATTTCATATTTCCACAATATTTTGAAATTCTACTCGTAATTTGTTGACATTGTGAAGGTTAAATAATTCGCATTAAATTAGGCCCAGCGTTTATGAGATAAACCACATCCTGATAAGCTTCAAGATGTATCGGATATCTTGAGGGAATAACGGCAAGGCTTTTTTTTTCGGGGGCATTCAGGTTTCTTTCAAAAATATCCTTCATTGCGGATACTAATAAGGGCACTGTGATAGTTGCAGTAACTCAATACTACGCATATATAAAGGTCTATGCATAAATGAGCACTATAGAACATAAAAGTAGATAGCATTTTTGAGTGTGAAGGAATACATGGTGAGGGAACCAACAGTTTTTAGATCTCCAGATTATGGCCTTAAATCTTCTGATTCTAAGTGGAAACCCGCGTCCAGGAGAGGAAAGAGAAAAGAATAGATGATTGTAATATAGATAATAAAAGCATAAGACATATAAATTGTAAAGTTAGAAGGTAATAAATATATATTATATATAATAATAGTAATTAATCGTGGAATATGTGAAGACGATAAAATATGCAACTTCTTGGATATACTGACATAACCAGTACTTCCAGACTTCTAAATGGACCCTTATTTAGGTCTCGCTATTCGTATCCTGGTAAAACATTTTTAAAGCTATTTGAGAATGCCATCAGATACCGGGCTGATAATTTATTAAGTTTGCGTTTTAAAACAGGTACACATAAAATATAATGTCATTATAAGTATAGTTCAAGAATAATTGACGTACAGACAGACGTGCATTAAAATATTATTGGACATATTAAATATGCCTAAAGCGAGTATATTACATTAATTCGCTCACCGCATTTTTTCCACGTACAACATGGAAGAAAAAAAATGATC
>DWFV01000743.1:0-12941 GCA_018246775.1 Parelbella machaon machaon
TGGGACTTAAACGTAACTGGTGAATCGTGGGAGTGCACTACACTCCTCTGCCTACCCCTTCGGGGATTACAGGCGCGAAGTTACGTTATTGTTATATCGCTTTCCGGGTAGACAGAGACCACCGAATTTTAAATATCTCTATCCTTACAAACTTGACGTGGTTCTTCTACTTCTAACTCTCTCTTCATACTCGTATATGCACGCGGCTTTCGGACACGTCTGACTGACCATCGGCCTATATCTGACTTATTTGATTTATACAGGACAGCCTTTTTCTCCGTGGCCATTTATATCAATCAGTATTCGCGTACGTCATTCTACCTGTAAGCCTTAGAACGGTCACAAGCAATATTCAAATAAACCTAAATACCCACACTTATTACCAAACTGTCATTTTATTGCCATAATGTCCCCACGTCAAGTCGTAACGGCTATAAATCATGTTCTGGATATTTAAAACAATAGCCAGATAGCGTCAGTTTATATCAGATTATATCAACAAGCATAAATTCGCTCGCAACATTTTTTTTATCAAGGACTTGTTACGACAGTGCTCATGTCAACAGCCGAATACTTTTTTGTAAAATACCACAAATTTTCACATAAAATTTAAACATTTTTTGAACGATTAATGTAAAAGGTGAATTAAAGAGTTTCTTTCGTATTATCAGTCGTGGATTTAAAGTGTGCAGAACATTAAACGCCATGTCTAACAGTTTAATAATGTCTGCATACTTCAAATACTTGTCTCGTGTTAAATGATTAAACTTTTGACGTAAAGAATTGCTACATAAACTAGTGTTGCCCTGTAATCGAGATCGATTGTAATTAATCGTTTGTTTTAATAAAAATACCGTATTTGTACAAATATAAAAAATATGAATAGATTAACATTTTTGTTTATAAATTGTTATGTGTCATATATAGATACATCTTAACTTTTTCCCTTTATATAAACTTAAATTATTCACAGTTATCTTTAAAAGTGTACAAAGATTTCTCTTTACGTATTAATATGTAAGATGATTTCAATACAAGACGCTTATTTCAATACAGCTGTCCGTAAAAGCCTATTAAAGGGTATACACCCCAACCTGTGGATGTGATCCCAGAGCAAACAGGTTCTCAAAGTTTGAATAGTTGTTGCGCTACCTATAATACCTACTAGCTGCCACAATACCCTTACCAGGGTCCACCTGACCGCTTAGCTCAAATACAGCTAATGTATTCCTATATAAGAAAGACACTAATTATTTTAACCCGGCATAGAAAATCAAAACTGGTTGCTTTTGAATCTTAAACGTAATGTGTTGTAAACACTGCATCGTAATGTATAGTATATTATAAATTTTAATTAATTGCTATTACTGTATTATTATTAATACAGTAATTATAAAAAAAACCGGTAAATATATTTTAAATCAGTTAGTTTTTCAAATGTTAGGTTTAAAAATATCCAAAACATTTATTTAAAACACGACGGAATATCTACAAACTTGTTTAAAAAAACCATATGTAAAATATGAAAGGAAAAAAATCTCGTTATTGTATTTCAAATCAATTACTATTGATTAATTTTAAAATATTTTTAAAACATATATATAACACGACGGAATATATCTGTGCTAGAAAAAAAGCCATATCTAAAATATGAAAGGATATTTCTAGAAACACGCGTACAGCGCACTCTAGCGCGCGAAACCCGAACCAATTCGGCCGCGAACCTCCGCAAACCGCATTCCCGGCATCTGTTGGCGGTTGCCGGGAACCCGGACCTACAGCCTGCGCCTCCCCTTTCGACCCCACCCCTCTGAAGCCTATCGATCGGCTCAGCTACTACACAACCACGCTCTAACGTGAGAACACTGCCAAATTCTCTTTAGCCAGCTATATCATAGCAAAACCACAATCAGGCTTTAACGATACACTCTTCAAACTGAAACTTCACTGGAAACAAAGGTGAGTGACCTCAGTGACCATCCGCAGTGCTACTCATTCATCCCTTCACCCATTCATGGTGACGTAGACAGAAACGCAATTCCATTACCGTTTTCGTGTTTTGTGCTATATTGTTACTCTGTCTGTGTTATTCAGTGAATATTGCTAGTCCACGTGTAAATTTGTGTATTTCATGTAGGTATATAGTGTTCAGTTTGAACGTTTTCCAGAAAATTCTTTCGAGTGACTCATTTCATTGCACTTATCTGTATACCTACCTACCTACGTATAGGTATAATAACTTGCATTGCGTCAGTCGTTAGCATTACAGAACTTTTGAGACTCTTTTTCTCGAATATTCTACGATGCGAAATGAAAGTAATTCTACTTTCGTTCAGTTGCTTAATAACTGTTAACATGTTTAGTGTTTATTCAATTAGAAACTTGCGTTATTTTAATTTAATGCAATAAAATGAATTACATCAGTGAATGAAGAATAGTGGGTCAAGAAACATCGAAAATGCTTAGAAGGTGAAAATGCTTATAAGTGCAATCTCTATAATATTAATGTGAGGTTTCTCAATTCCAGGACGCTGTCGCCGGAGGCACACCGACGGAAAGTACACAAGTTTACGTGCAGCGTGATGACGTCTTCATTGACGACGATGGATCTGGCCTAGAGAGCGACGAGAGCTCAGGATCCGGTTGGGGCCCAGGACCAGGCCCCGACGACGAGGACGGTAGAGGATCAGGTGACACCCCCAACGTGCCGGAGGATGACGAAGACTATGTACCCACTTCGACCCGCACAACCGCCTTCGGTTCCGAGCCATCGGTTTATCCGGATTACCCAGACGTTCCAAACACTCCGGACATCCCGGTGCCAGACACCGAACCTCCAATCCTACCGCCAGTAGTCCAGCAGTTCGATGTAGTCAGTCGTGAGTAGAGGCTGAAGCATGCCAGTTTTGTTGCAATTTTACTTACTTTCACCGAACATACAACCGTTTGGTAATTAACAATCTTATTAACATTACAAAATTAATCGGCATAAAAAATATATTTCAAAAATAGAAGAAAACATTAACGAGAACAATCAATTCGAACAGAGATTTGAAATCTAACGGTTGTACATTCGACACCATTCTGTTACAGTTTTTGTTCTATAAATTCAATTATTCTTATCATACACACGACACATCCGATTTGCCAAAAGGATTTCCCTGCAACGAAACGCCGCCGCGACCACTGTGACTGTGACATCATTAAACAATGGAATGGGTAGCCCAACTATGTGCCATTCATATTTAAAACGGTGTCGTGGTTGGTTACATTGTTCCAACAGTAGAATATGCCGCGGCATCGAATAATTAAATTGCATTAAACATGTAATAGACGTCGCGTGATAATTAAAACAGTGTCTCTATGACACAGCCTTGAATTTTATTACCACTGTTCTTAGTTTAATTTGCCTACTTGTAATAGCTCGCAGTTTCCTTATTACGGGCGTGAGGATATGTATTCTCTTCAGTGCTAAATGTTCGATGTTTTCTCTAATCCCTAATTTATTTATACATGTATTAACAATACCTTTACTAACTTAAAGACGTTCAGCAGTGGATATTGGTGAGTACGCAACAGTTTGAGCTCTATAAAACTCATATTTCATCATTGCATGTTTTCTGTCATTGTTTATGTGTAATATCGTTTATGAAATTGGAATAATTTATCCCATGATTGCATTTCTTTTCCTTCTTCATAAATCATTTTCGCATGTACTGTAAATTCGTTATAAAGCCGTTTAAACAAGTACTCATATCTACTGTGTACCAGTATTATTACTATAACGTCACACCGGTCCTTTATGGTGCAGACAGAGAACACCAAGTGCGACATATCTCACCCTTTATTTACAGACCTGACTTGCTTCTTCTATATTGACCACTCTTTTCATAGATTTAACGGGTACCAGTATTTTTTTTTCGATTTCATTTTTTCATTATTTACCGGCTAAAGTGTAACTTACATACATTTAGTCTCATTGTTGTTTGTTTCATTCGATATTGTGACTTGAATCATGCTAATACCCCCTTCCAATCCGTGCCAACCCGTAAAATAACAAACTGTGATACATAAGTGTGACATCAAATGTCTTCGTCATCAATGTCTATTTGTGTATGTCTATCGTGTGCCAGTGTCCTCAAACTTGCCTTTATTAACTAATATTTTGTGCCGTCAGCATACAATATATTTAAAATACTTATCTAATAAATCTTTCTATCTAACTCTAACACATTTTTATGATAGTTTTAAAAACAGTTGCATTTTGACAATATTTTAATACAATAACGAGAACATTTTAATATAATGATTAGTGTATTTTTAAAACCTATTTGCGATAGTAACAGAAATATTAAATAACGTTATAGCTCGGGTGCTGTCCAATAATAACCAAGGTAGCGAGACGGTGGGCGAGCCGCGCGGCGCGGGGGAGGAGACACCCTCGCGCCCCGACCAAACCGACATCAGCATATCTGGAGAGGAGATCAATCCTGCCGTGGTGAGGAAGCATTTTCTATACAAACCTTACATTGCATTACATTACTCTTCCTAGGCATGCGTTCTCCATCTTAGGACGCATCTGCGCTTACCATCAGGCGAGATCGCGACGAAACGCTAACCTATCATATAATAAAATAAATAAAAGAAAATAAATGACATTACATTACGCTACATTGTACTATCATACATAGCTCTCAAACAATTTCATTATATGATGCAGTAACACCTACATCGCCCATTGATGGGAAAACCGAAAAAATTTAGAGTCAAAAAATTTATTATATTATTATGTCATCACGCCAAGCCCTTTTAAGTGGAGGAATAGAGCAAATATCTCTCTACCCTTATAGCTCTTACGTCGAACTTCTTCCACAAGTATTTTCGAGGTGTAATTATAAGTTTCTTGGAAGACTAAACTTACAGATGGCAAAAGGCACATAACTTACTAAGGTTGTGTTTACAATTCCAGGATCAGGACCAATCCGGTACAAATATAAAGACGGAAACTCGACCGGCCGACAACGTTGTATTCATCATGAACGCCAAACCCGAGGACCGTGCCACCAGCTTCTTCGCTCAGCCTGGCATTCTCGCGGGTGCGTATAACTTCATAACACAATACCGCCCTTGTATTTTCTGATCAGGGTAGGCTGAGGAGTGCAGTACTTCCGCTTGTCACCATTTATGTTATACGTCAAAACTTGGAATAGAGAGTGACCCTAGTGCTATACACTGAGTAAAACACAGACTTCGAGGCACTATTGGGTCATCTGAATAAAAGAACTGTTTGGATAGCAATCGAAAACCATCAAAGTCAGCAGTGCTATTATTTCCTGATACGAATGTTTACTAGCCTTTCCCAGCTGGGGAATATGGGAATAAGTATTGCAATCGTTCCCGGCCTGTTATTCCTACACAACTTTAAGTAAATGTATATATGTATTACTTTCTAAAATACGAGACCGACAATAAAGTACTTATTGAATGTGGATGCATATCGCTTAGGTTTACAGTTTTAAAATTAAACTATGAATTAAATGTCACACGTAATTTTTGTTAACATGTCGTTTTCTGATACTCGCAGCTATATACGTCACATAGCATAAGATTAAACGCTTCCGGAACTCGCCCGAAATTAGCAAAATAACAAAATATGATAAGAATATAATGATAACAATGAGGCACAGGTCACACATAGCGATCTGAAGTAGAGGTGATCAGACAGCTGATAAACTACGTATACAGGATGGTGATATGTTTGTTAATACTGTTTCAGCTGTCATCGGCGGCGCGGTAGTGGGGCTGCTGTGCGCCATCTTGGTGGTGATGTTCATAGTGTACCGCATGAGGAAGAAGGACGAGGGCTCGTACGCGCTGGACGAGCCCAAGCGGAGCCCGGCCGCCGCCTCCTATGGGAAGGGGCACAACAACCGCGAGTTCTACGCGTGAGACGACGCAGAACAAACCGCGCCACGTGCTCATGACGTCACTACTTCCACACTATCCAACATGGCTGACTATCAACCATAGACGACGTTTGCCGCCAACGTGCGGAATTTAATACGAAAGTTTGACATATGGCAACATTTTTTTTAAAATCAAAGCAATTCCGTTAACCGCTTTAAATGCCAAGCAATTGAGTAAACGACGTGGCGAAAATTTGTTCTGTGACAGTCTTCATAACGAAAATAACGATTGATTTTTTTTAAATATCAACATGTACCGATTGTACTTTTATACGTACAAACCACGTACTATCAAGTTGTTGAATTAATCGAGACGTATGGTGAATGCACTTCTATGAATGAGTCGTGTAAAACGCATTAATATTTAAACTTTGTAATATCACTGTTAAGACCAACTTTTTTAGATGTCACCATGATTAATGTGACTATCTTTTTACGTCTTAATTAATATACTATTAATGATACTAGCTCGATATTTGCGACCAATGTGGTTTGTGTTGTTGGTGTATCATTCATCTATAGTTGAATCTGAACGGGAGATCTTGTACAATGTTTTCTGTAAAAAAAAAATTAAATGTGCCATCCGCTTCCTCTTCAACTGTATATTGCAAATCACGCATTAGTTTTATCTTCGCGTAGATTAATTTTAAAAAATCTCGAATTAGTCTATGGACACGTCCATATCCTTTGTATGTCTATGGTGTATAAAATGATATGAAATAGGAATTAACTGTGTACTATTTACTCATTCTGCTTCTTTCTTTGATGCCGGATCATAAGTAGACATTTATATAAACATGAAAATGAAAACTAAAACGTAGTATTTATCCAATAGAAAAGGTAGACACAAAAAGTAATGAATTCACGTATTGGAAATAACAATTTATTATGTCATCACCACAACATACATATGAGTCATCACATGTATACATATATATATGAATTTAAATCAAAAGCATAATGCACTATCCGGCATCAAGTTTTATATGCTGTGCTTTTATATAATTTGTATATCGATTTTTGTACGTTTCGTAAATATAATATTGTTCCTATGTAACTTTAATACAATCATGTAATCAGCACGCTCTCATTCTATTTACTTTTTATATTCGTTAGAATAACTATATCTTTGCTTATCTTTTATTAAATGACACAAAAGATTCTTCACTTATATTTTGTTAATCGATTAATGATAATTATATGTTATATTCTTGGTGGTTATGAATGGTAAAGGGGATTGAATGTCATTTTTTTTTTCAACACATTTTTCGTGTTCTCGTCATAGTATTTTATAAGTTATAAATAATTATCTTTGTATAGGTTGTACAACGAAACATTTTTATTCATATTCATCATTTTATTCCATGCTCTACGACATTCGTGTCACTTTCTGTATATTTACATTTAACCTGATATATTTTTTTGAAATTTATTTTTTTACTGCCTTGTTGGTTGAGTGGTTGCAAGAGCGACTGCCGATCGAGGGGTCCTGGGTTCAAATCTCGGGTCGGGTACTATTGGATTTTTCCAATTTAGAATTTCTAGTAGTGACTCGGAGTCTGTAATTGTGCCCGGTGTATGGCAATAGGCTTGCCACCTATTCTATGGGACAAACGTAACTGGTGAAACGTGGGAGTATACTACACTCCTCTATACGGATAACAGGCGTGACGTTACGTTATTTTTTGAAAGTCGGACATGCTCATTCATTTTTTTTAAATTCAATGTCAATTTTTAAAATGTATTTTCTCTTTCAAATTTGTAATAAGTTAAAGTCATTTGTTTGGTTTTTTTTTTCTCTCCCTTAATAATGTTTATTCAAATGCCTTAGTGTTTATTGTAATAACGTTTAAAATTTAATGTGTTTCGTAAATTTTGAATAATTAAAATTTCGTAGGTACGTTAAGTCGTTTTAATGTAACTGGCTATATACATATTCGTGTGTAAAAAATATTAAATACACTGCACGTATTGGACGTTTGACTAGCAAAGTAGATTCGAATTAATTATATTGATAAAAGTTGTCTAAATTTGAACTGCATTTATATTATTATTATATCACGCTAGACTCTTACAGGGTAGGCCGAGGGCACTGGTTGCCAAAATTCAGTAACATTTTTTGTATCAATCTCGGTTGATCTCGGACGTGATTCAATAATTTCTAATTAGCTATTACATATGCTATCACCACCAGCAACATGCTGAGATACTGCTCTGAAATTGGACGAGTGGTAAAATCACCAGATATACCACAGAGAGTTGTCGCTTAAATCCCTGTTGGTAACAATCAGTGCTTTTTGGCTATCTCATAAAGGACTTGGCGTTAAATCAAGCCATCAGATATATAGACGATACACCTTTGAACACCTCACGTTTTGGGTATTCAAATACATTGAAAGGTGAAATGTAGTTCAAGTCCTTACGACGACATAAAATATCAAGAAACATTCCTCTACGTTCATAAATTGAAATAATCATACGCAACACCTAACGCTCACCTAGTGTAAGGATCTGTAAATTGTAATTGTAAATTCTTAGTACTAAACTGCGTAATTTATACTGTAATAGTAATTATTCCCTAACCAAATACTTTTGATGTTTTCTTTTTAATGTTACAATTAACACTATGTATAATTTTTTTTTGTCTGTTTTCGCGCTTTTTCAATAACGTCATAAATTCGACAAATTCACTATGGTTCTATAATATTTATACACTGCATTTATTAAAACCTATTAACCTACAAATTGAAATATCAAGATCCACGGAGTAGCGTAAAATGCATGGAAATATTACTGTTTTACACTAATATTAATAATTTATTTAGTTAAATCCACTAAAAGTTATATATATTTTTTAATTTTCACTAGCAAATAACATTAAATTTAAAATGAAATGAAGATATAAATTTCTTGTTAAAGGAAGGGTGACAAAAGATTTGATGTACGATGTCTGCACAGACTGATGTTGCCATATTAAAAATCTGAAAAGGATTACATCAGATCAGACACGATCCGATATATAGGACACTGGTTCCGTCATATCAAAGTAACATGACATCTTCGAAATACAATCGGCAATCGTCCTTCCAATATCAAATCAATGCTTCATATAACAGTAAACATTTTTTTAAATTACTGTTCTTATCAGCCATGACAATTGCATTCACTGAAGTACAGCTGAGGTGTAAAAATCATACTTTTTTATATATCACTTTAACCGGGATTGGAATTTTGTGTGATTATTATTTGACAGCTAATAATATATTTTTATACAAGTAGCCAATCCTGCGCTTATAAAATTTGATAAATTTTGAATTTTTGATGGTTTACATACATGTGTAGCGCTGTTATTTACACAGGGAGTGTAACATGCAAAAATTGTGAGATTTTATTTTAAACTACATCACTACCTTCTTATGTGAAAACCTAAAAAAAGAATTTGCAAAAACTTATTAAATATTGAATTCACAAACTGAAATCATGAAATTATTGATAACATGCAATTCATCATTCTATAATTATTACAAAGTGTTCACAGTCGAGTATATTATTTTTCAGCAGAAACTTTTTTTAATTTTTTACTTTATATTGAAATGAACACACATCTAATACTTTGTAATAACCTATTTTTTAAATAATAAAACAACCCATTTTATATATGCATTAGTGTGTATCATTTATAAACACATTGTTAAAAAATATGTGATTGACTTAACAATAAAGATTATATGAATTAATTTGCAGGCATTAAATACTGCCTCAATTTGGAAGGTAGTGATGTAACAAGGAATATGTCCATCACTCGCAGAAGTATATTTTTATTGTTTTCATGTGACTAGCTTATGATAAGGCGGTTAGATTAAAATTAGGCATAACATATTGATGTCCACCTTGTAAATAAGCTCCTTTACACTTAGGTAAATATACAAGTCATATGAAATAATCTTGTTTTATTTTATCTGTGATATTCCTTCCTTCTCAATCCCGTCTCTACCCCTAAGTTCCTTATCAAAGGCTGACAACAGAGAAGATAGATAAGATGATGCCTTTTTTTTCTTAGAACAACTATATATGTTATCAATGATAATTGATAATGATAACTTATCATAAACACCATGAGGCATGTTGGTTATATCCCTGTTATCCCTGAAAGGGTAGATAGAGAAGTGTAATATAGTACAGTGTGCAGTAATATTATATGAGTATAAAAAGCTAACCAATAGGTCATTGATAGAGGAATAAAACAATGATCAAGTAAAAATGTATATAAATGATGACATGAAATTTATATAAATGAGAGTTTTATTCTAGCAAATTGTGTTAAATCAGAATGTAACATACAGTACTTGATTGGCACATTCGTTCAATGTTTAATGTACCTGACTGTAGAGTTATGAGTTTGGGGATCCCAAAACAAATATTTGTCTGGTAAGCACATATTCTGTCTAGGTAAAAAAAAAAAAATACTTGACGTTGTGGGACGGGACATAGTTGGTTTCCAAAAATACTTGCTGACGGCTATTTTGTGGCAAATGGAGGTTTTTAAAAAGAAGTACTTATTATAGAGTATACTTAGTCATCGGTTTTTAAGCGACAGAGCTCATATTTGAGAGGCTTTTAATACGTATATTTTTGGAAACTGCGTCGCCAACTTCAGCGACCCACTTGCGCTGTTGCCAAATTGGCGACGTTGCCAACTCGTGTTCATATACTATGCTCAATACACATTTCAATATGAGATATTTTGAGGTACATACAACAGTGGCCCTATTTACATTTTTAGTTATACTCAGTCTTTGTAGAAATTGTATAAAAGCGATGACGTAAGTAACCTTAAATGCTAGCCACTGCAAATACATCTAATCCTAAGTACTACGTACGATTTTAAACGATGCCAATTATAATCTTAAAGGTCTTTGTCAATTAGTTTTATGATGAATACTCAACAAATTTTAATATAGTAAAATTTGTGGTTAAAATTTAACACGAAAAAAAAGCACTAATTGTATGTTAGGTTAAGAATACGACATCAATGAATTATATTTGTTGGTCTTCATACTAAAAATTTAGTAACCTTTAAAAGTTCTTAATAGGTGACTATATTTATTGATAAATTTAGACAAATTTTATGCCTTTAAATATCACTCTTATATAAATTATTTTGATGCCAATAGCATAACCATTGTGTATTGCAACACATGATGAATGACAGGCATTTAAGTAACCAATGTTAACAATAAACATGTTACTTATTAAAATAAAGACTTCTATTTGAAGATCTCATACTGATTAAATTTTAATTACAATACGCATCTGTATATTGTAATTAAGCCTCGTGGAACTGAATAATACTACATTTGGGAACCACAGATAAAAATCAAAATGTATGTTGGGGTTAGTTCATGCCACGATATTGATATTCATCATTTACAATTAGAAAATTTAGAGAAGAAGGTAAACTACACCACCACTTACATAAAATAAAATGTAATTAAAACCTAATATACTTATACTATACTGTTTTGATATTATGGGTTTCATACAAAATCACGGCATTAAAACGCAAAGTAGAACTTCATAAAAGGCAACTTTAAATTGGATACAAAATAAACAATAGTGACGCAAAACAGTTGTTTAATTTAGGACGCGCAATATTTCCTGTTCCATGACCATGACATTAACGGTTTGAAAACAAATTAACGATTATAACACCATTTCACCACGTATCGACAGAGGCAGCGTGGCCGAGTGGTCTAAGGCGCTGGTTTTAGGCACCAGTCCGAAAGGGCGTGGGTTCGAATCCCACCGCTGTCAAATACTTTTTGGTCTTTCTACTTTCTTTCTTTGTTATTATATAATTTGTATTTTTATTTTATATTTATTAATGAGATATTTATAGAGGCTAATTATTTATTTGCAACTATTTTTAATTTTTTTTAATAACTTGGTACACGGAACGTCAAGTAAACAATTTTTAAAATAAAATGAAAATAAAAAACTCCAAAACACATTGATATTTAACAGCTTTAACAGCACATACAGTGGATTTACTTCGGCTCCCCTTCAAAGACGTACCAATATATTGGCTTACAATTAGTACAACAATAAAGAGTTTATTATTCAGATATTTGGACTTTATATAACTCTGCATACACCGAAGGGACCTGACGTTAAAATGTAATGATAATAATAATATAATATTTCTACATCACAATAGATGCGCGGCGTTTTTGTCTGCTTATATTTTAGTAATTATAAAAACGACATTACAAACCATTTTTTTAAAGTTACTGCTAGTCACACATCCGTTGCGATGCGAAATTTTATTTGGAAAAATAGGATAATATATCGAATTCGGTTCACAAGATTAATTACAACTGGTTGTCAAATTTATTTCTATGTTAGAAAGGAAATTAATTAGTGCCACCCGACCGCCAACTAATGAATAACTGGTATGGTGACGTGAGAAATCTATTTCGCGAAAGGTTATATTGCAAGACATTTATTCAATTTTTATCTGCACTTTCACGGAACGATCCGTTACATTTTTTAAATATAATTTTGTATAAACACTATATAATCCATTTATTAAGAACTGTCAGTTGCTTGCATTTGGATATTTGAAATTGGAATCAATATATTACACTTCGGTATCTAGTTTTTAGCGAACAAAAAGCTTTATTAATTTGGATAATTAATACGTCCATAAAAATTAAATACTTTTGTTTATTCTAGTATAAATTCCATGGTATATACTTCATATTTCTATGATAGTTTTTTCATAACATAATGTTTATTGAACTTGTAAAAAATATTTAACTATATTTTTTTAATATTTTTTCCAATTCAAATGTTAATATAATAAAAAATATTTTTATAATATAGCAATAAAAATATTAATTAAAAAAAAAAACAAAAGCAATCTCTCCGGCGGGGAATCGAACCCCGGTCTCCCGCGTGACAGGCGGGGATACT
>DWFV01000744.1:0-12940 GCA_018246775.1 Parelbella machaon machaon
TGGTGATTCAAAATAACAAGATTGAAACAGTACAATAATAAATATATAGAAAAAAATTTGCACGTGAAAATGAGTCGTTATACGACTATTTCTGCTGAAAGGTCACTTGAAACCACAGAGAATAAATATTAAGTACAAGTGCTAGATGCCTTGCCTTGGGGCGGTTATCCCCCCTTGCCTTCACAATAAATTGCACCATTTTGCTTAATGATCAGAGAAATTTGACCAGAAGATATTGTGACTCTAGGAGTAATCTCAAATAGTTATTCATCAAATAAATCATTACATGCATGAGAATTTGGGTTACTTACTCGTAGACAGCCTCATGTCCTACAGCAAAGAAAAATCACAGAACCAAGGTCATAAGAAACATGGTGATGCTTTTGGATTTTAATAGGTAAAAATCCCATTTTTCTCCTTAAGTAGGCATCTCTATGATATTAAAATGAAAGGACAAAGGTTCATACCTTCTAATCATTCTAAACTAGGATAAAGACATCAATTTCCCGGCATTTCTACTTAATATTTAATCTGTGGTAAAAATACATAACTTTACAAATAAACAAAGAAATTAAACATGATTTATTTCTTTGGCAGCCTGTACACTTTGATGTTTGTGCCTTCAAATGTGCAGTCAGAGCGAGACGGGTAGACATTTTTCAGATTACCCTCAGTATCCACAATTTTTACCTGTAAAGAAAAATTATTAATACTTATGTAGATGATAGTGTTACACTGTCAATCTGTTTGCTATTTTACGATTTTTTTATCTTGCGGGGCTGCCACCAGCCAGTACTATAGTAAGATAATATTCTTTACCAATATTTCTTCAATAAAAAATCATAATTTAAGAACTATGTATCAACCAAGAAACACTTAAATGTCCACTAAACCTTTCGTTCCTCTCCTACTCTTCTTCTTTCTCTTAGCATTAGCACCCAACATTTAGAAATGTAATTATTTTGATTAATTATACAATCTACCTGTTGAACAGTGAGTGTGTGGTAATCAGTATTCTCAGGATCATCTCCAATCCCTAGCATTAGGCACTCCTGGAGCAGCCTGTCCATCACCATCTTGCAGGAGCCCAGTGAAGCATGAGAAGTCACCTCCACCAACATAGATCTACTTTCACTAGACATCTGGAAAAGAAATATTTTGGCTGCAATACTTCAAGGGAAATTAATAAATCATGAAGCACTGGAACCCAGTGGATGATTTGTTTATCTTGAATGTGCTTTAGCAGGGATGATAGGTACACCAATATTAAGAGAAGTGTGAGCATAGCGAAAACTGCACGTGAATCATTGGGATATTTACTGGGCTGTCAAATTCTGAGCCAGTGAGCTCATTTGGCCATACTCTGTGCTTACTCACACATACTTTATCACTTCACTTTCAAACACAGGTCTCCTTTTAAGTGAGAAGGTTTTAATACCAACATAGGCCACACTAACCAAGGGTGGGTTGGTAAACTTATTGATGTGATAATTTGGATCAATATATAAACCTCTTAGTATATTCATAGCATACCTTTGTATCATCAGAGTTTGTGATAGGTGGGAAGCTAATCACTTTACCATTGGCGTCTTCTAAGCATGGATACTTCGGTTTGCCTTCCAGCAGATATAAGTATCTGAAAACAGCCATATCATTGAAACTGAAAAGACTTGCACTCCCTTTAGCTATATTGAGGCAGGCTCCTTTAAATTATTCTCTTTCAAAGCACCAATATTTTCTCTGCTAAGTTTAAAAGTGTGGCAGTTGGCATAAAAAGAGTGACATAAAAAAGAGTACAACCATGTTTGTAAGCACACTTCCATACACTCACACACGCACGCACGCGCGCACCCGCGCAAGCGCGCACGTGGACTTGCACACACAAATACATATAACAATTAAAGTAGATATTTTCTTCATAAATGTAGAGTGAGATATATATAGAGAAATATATTACTTATGTATTCCTGAATAAACATTTCTCTTCTTCTCTTTCCTGAGCGCTTCTGCTTCCACCACCAACTGCTGGAACAGCTGCTCACCAGTGAAGGCCTTTGACCTCGTGAGCGGCGTCAAAACCAGCTGAGATGGGTTCTTGGCTGTGTAGGTGAGGTCACCTGGATGGAGTAAGTTAAATTACTGTCTATAAATATATATGTATCAATAAAGTAATAATTAAAAAAAAAAAGTAACATAATATAATATAATCCTATAATCCCGGAAGGAAATTTGAATTAAATTAAAGTAATTTAAAGTTGCTTTTTTTAACTGACCGACAGGAAGACGCTGGTACAATGAACAACCATGCATTATCAAAAATTTATGCAATGTTTTAATTTAAAATGACAAATGATTTTGTACTCTTCACTACTGCTGATACTTATGTATTTACACTATAACATTAATGGCTAGCCTAAGTATTTCTTTGCAACACATAAACAATTTTATTAACAATAATTTTATTCTCACATTATGCATATTCTTAAATTTGATAAGTTATATCTAGCCTTGAGACAGAACAATGTATATTAGTGTATATGTGTTGCATAAATATTAGAATGTATGATGGACTTATCACATGTTCTTTCCATCAGCCAGGCTTGACTGGGAAAGAGTGTCATTGAGCATGAATTACACCCTATTTCCCCAGTTTAGGGTGTAACAAGAACATACATCAACAAAACGTTATTCCTATTTTATAATTCTCACCTGGTACAATTTTTCTCAAGTCGTGTGTGGCAATCGTGGCAACATTTCGTTTATCACATACAGAGTCATGCAGTTTCGTTTGCATTTGAATAAACTTCTTGAACAAGCCATCTGTGAAATTCAACCCGTCGATAACACAGCACACAATGAAAGGACGGATGCTTCCCACTTCGGATTCAACTATTTTAATCTTCAGTACATCATCCTCTACATGCAGTACTTTGATTGAGTGGCAAAGATCACAGATTGTGTCATCCGGTGGCTGTTCTTCTTGCTTCTTTGCACCTTTCTTGCCCTTCTTGCCAGTTGGCTGGTTCTGCTCAGATGTGGCACAATGCTCCCTGATGTAGTCCAAGACTTGTTTCGTACGACACTGATCCACCAGTTTCATTAAACGCTTGTCTGATAGCCTATTCCCTTTGAGATTTAGTTCTGAAATAGATAATTTTGGTTAAAAAGGAAGTTTCTGTTTTAGTGTTTGTACACTTTATAATGCTTTATGTAGAAGATCTGCTCTGATATGAAAAGATGCCTGCCCTAAAGTGGGATGTCAAAATGAGTTTTACACATGTTAAAACTGAGTCCAGGCAAAATAATTAGTGACATTCATAAATGTAAATATTATTTTATAATGCCTTGGTGGTTAAATGGTTGCAAGCGTGATTGCCGATTAGGGGCTCCTGGGTTCAAATCTCAGGTTGGGTACTATTGGATTTTTCTAATTTAAAATTTCTAGTAGTGACTCGGAGTCTGGATCTGTGCTCAGTGTATGACAATAGGCTCACCACCTATTGCATGGGACATAAATGTAATTGGTTAAATGTGGGAGTATACTACACACGTACCCCTTCAAGGATTATAGATTTGATGTCAAGTTTACTTTATAATGTCCAAAATGTAAACAACAATGTTAGAAATGTAGTATAAATAAGTACATTTATAATATAATAAATTATTATACAGTTATTATTGAAAATTATTGGATGTGATGAATTGTTTTTATTCATATCATTGAATATACAACATGTGTTTGCATGTTTATTAACATGAGTCATTTTATTGCATCATATTTCATATTGAAACGATGCAATATTGCATTTATGAACTGAATGAATAGTTAAATCTCTTTCATGTGACTTGAAGCAGCCTATTTTATGCACGATAAGAAATTTTGGTTAGTTATTTGTTGCTGTACCACCTTCTTTATTAGTTGAAACAACTTACATTTTATACAATATGAGCTCAATTTATTTATCCTTTCAATTGGTTGAATAAATTGATTTCACAAAAGGTAAACTTAGTACCTTCAAACCTTCTTTACCAATGAATTGAGTTATTTTGGAGGACATAGTAAAAGACACTAAGTACCCAAGGCCAAAAGCAGTTATTTTTTAAATCTTGAGTACTATTTTCCAGTGTTACAATATAAATTATAATTGTCAATTCGTAGAGAAATATAATATACACTATATGATACAGGTGTATGATGTGTTATTACTTACCTTTTAGTTTAGACATTGAGGCTAATTCCCCAGGAACCGTTTTCAGCTGATTGTCACCCATATCGAAATTCTTGAGTGATGGAACAGTCCGGAATAAATAGCTGGGAATTGAATCTATGGCATTGCCTTTTAACTTCAAATCCGTGAGGTGGGGCACGTTAGCGTTCTCCATATCCAAGAAACTGGATAATTTATTGTTTGATACATCAACTATAATCAAGTTAGGCATATCACCAATTTTTGGCATTGTTTCTATTAGATTCGAGCTGAAATTTATACTAGTCAGCTCTTTCATGTTATTCAGGCTGTCTGGTATAGCTATGAGCTGATTACGAGACAAATCTAGCACCTTTAATTTCGGCAGTAAGGTTATATTTTCGTTGAACTGACTGAGTTTGTTTCCGTATAAAAGTAAAGATTGTAAGTTTGCTAAGCCTTTTATATCATCAGGAACAGATGAAAGGCAAGTGTCGCTTATATTCAGAAGGTTAATACTGGTCAATTGAAACAAAGTTCTATCCAAACCTTCCTCTGAAATACGCTTAGAAATTGCCGCTCCCGCCAACTTTATTTCATGTCGGTTTTCGCTTTTCGCGGTCGTCACTTCGGGCCACACAGGCATTTTGATTGAAAATTATACGTATAAAAAACAAACAAAGAAAAATTGATATCGAAAATTTTTACCACGTCGCTCGAATTCGGTTACAAATGGAAAAAATACGCAGGAAAACTAACAATAATTATGGCAACGAAATGTCATGTCAATGTAAATGACATATTTGTCATAAAGTCGTAGTACTGACGGTTTTTTTTAACCTAGAATCTAAGTGTTCAGCCAAAGTAAAATAAAATTATTTACTAATGTTATACGAGTATAATTCGTACTAAATAGGTTCTTCAATGAGGAATATATCTTTTAGGTTTTGTACTATAATTAAAAATAAATTTATTTTATCTTATGTGATTTCAGCAAGGTCGCAGCTGAAACAGTCTGAGACTGACGCGGTGTGTTACGGCGGATACAATAAGTCTCCGTCTGACTATCTCTAGGGATATTCGATTTACATCGATCGATGTTTATAGTACGATGCATTGAATCGATCCGATGTTTTAAAAAGCTGTTAATTTAGTCGATGCACCGATTTATTTTCTAAAAACATCGAATCAATTATAACCAGCTAATGAAATGTACTTGTTACTTGTAATTATATGTACTGGTTTCGAGTTGCAAGTCATTGCGAAAGCGAGTTGTTAGCTGTCAGGCGCTTGGGGAAAATATTGAATTACACATTGCGCGAACTAAAAAAAAAAAATGTCGTCGTTTGATTTCTTTCTCGAACATCCATCTACACAACAGACTTGCAGGTAAAGAAAGTGCTGTTGTAAGAGTTATAGAATATTATTAAATTGTAGTTTGTTGGTATGGGTTTAAGGGGGGCTGACGACAGGTTTGTGATGCCATGCTAGAAGAGGTACTCGATGTTTATGATACGATGATGTAGCCTCGGTGCATTGCATCGAAAAAAACATCGATGTATTTTCTAAGTGGACACCTCTGTCTATTTCCGACGGGATCTCGCTGCAATCGGGGGAGCTCATGATGAAGGACCGGGTATAGGTCTGAAACTATTCGGGCCATCACGAAAAACATGCAAGAGTTAAGCCGGTATATACATAATTAAAGGCTATTTTTATTTTGGAAAAAATTTTTGGTGTCTGTACAAAAAACATTCAAACCCATAAATTGCCATACACCCAGGTGAAATTAATTGGGGGTACAGTTACAGATATAGTTTATGTGTTTGTTATACTTGTTCTTTTAATTCCTTATTTTCATCGCCTTTTCTGGGAATCGTTTCTTCTCCTTGAATAGTTTTCCCGCTATACGGATAGGTTGTTTAAAAGACATTTCTATTTGACCAATAAAACCATCTATTATAAACTTTTTCTTGAAATCCAAGTAATTCTAATCCAAGTACAATAAAATACATCTTTTCGTAATTTATTTACTCATTTATTTGTTAAGGATAACCAACAAGACATTCATATAATTTGCACATATTATAAACATAATGCTTAAAACTAAATGTTGGCTTAATTACAGGTTACCATTGCATGTGTTATGTTCGAACTTATTTATTTAATAATAATTATAGTTAAATAAGAAAAATAAAAAAAGTTGTAAAAAATAAGGGCAACAATAATATGTTGTAGGCAGAAATATATTATTACCCCCTAAAGGACCTGGTGTGAAGATATGTACGGATGTGTGTATTATCCAAAAATAGTTCCTTATACTTCAGTTGGTCGCAACTCAACATTTAGAAAATTATTAATCTGTTCATCCGGTTATTAATACAACATAAGCTTTTTCAATATCTAATAATGATGTTATTGCTCTAATCGATGTCGATAAATACTGCTGATATTACCTAAGACGGAAGTGGGCTTTCCCATATTTATCTAACATAAATATGTTTATAATGACCTGCTATTTTTGTGCACTCAATTTATTAGATACTATTATTTTATTATAATCGTTTTATCTTTAATGTTATGTGACGCTTTTGCCTGTCACCTGTGCAGACTTCATAATTCGTCCCTAAACATCTAGCAAAATGCTAAAGATTTATTATTTCAATATGATATTTGTAGTATAAGTATATTTGTATAACACGTCTCGGCAAGAGGAGCGTAGGTCGCCTTCCTACCAGATGGTCTGACGACCTGAAGAAGACAGCGGGAAGCTGCTGGATCGGTAGGCCCAGGACCGGAAGGAGTGGCGCCGCTTAAGGGTGGCCTATATCCAACAGTGAAAATCTGGAGGCTCACTATGATGACTGTTAATTATCTGTTAAAACTAATAAAAAAGCTGTAACGAAAAACGTTGTAAGAAAACATGCACACCTATGAGATCTTTATAATGTTCTCATGGTACGTTGTCACAGGTGAACTAGTGAACAATAAATGGCACTACATACACCACAATGTTATGTTATTACAATACAAATACGTATTAAATTTAGCTACTCAACAATAGATGGCTCTGTTTCACATTAGCGAATTAGCATGCTTATAGTACATACATACATATCTTCACGCCAGGTCCCTTACGGGGTAGGCGTAGCATGCTTATAGTGCACACATAAATAATTAGTTTTTAAAAATTATGGAAAAGAATTTAATTTTTTTTTTTGCGTAACAAATTTAATATTCTATCTATCCTTTATAGAAAAATACTTATTGGCCTGAAATAGATCAATACTTTATGCTGTGGCCTGCCCAAAATGTCTGCCTGTGTAAAATATTCCTGTGTAATGCTATAAATGCCTGTGTAAAAATTTATCCGTGTATATCGGGAACAATGTCTATTACACTCGTATTTCTGAAAATTTCATCCTTCGTGAGTTGTACTCATGTTTCAAGGAGTCTTAACTTCAGTAGGTACTTAAAGACTGTTGGCTGAAATTATGATGACGATGGTATTTTGCGGGAAAGTCGAGAGACATCAAATGCTTGGTATATTTGGTACATATTAGAATTATAGCTTGAATTTAAAAACGTATTAGCCATGGCCATATCATTCTGTTACACTTACGTCCATGCGCCGAGAGATGCACGATCAGTGCATTATGTAATCCCACTATCTGTTATCAGCGTGGCCCATTACTGTAGTATAATCAGCTCTGACGTAGGCTATCAAATGCTATCATTCGGAATCTAAAGGCGGATGTCATGTAATAAATCAATGAAATACCAATAATCTATAATTACAAGTATTCATTCACATTTTCAAAAATAATATACTTGAATCAATTACTGGATGTAGAAGTCAAAATTGATGTATTTTGATACAGCAAATAAAAGAAATGCGGCAATAAATGTCGACATTTACTTCGATCCGTATCATGTTATCCATACTTGTCTAAATAGGGAATAATTTTTAGCTAACATGAAAAATATATAGTGGTAACACCGATGACGTCAAACAATTTTTAAAGAACCCGTATTTAAAAATTCTTTCCTAGGTATGCTTAATAGTTTTAAAGTCATTTCCAAAATCATCTTCAACCATTGTTATCAATCTATTGATGAAAATGGGTCTGCTGTCACGATGAAAGGTTGATGTTAGGATGCAAACGCAAAGGAAGTGCGGATTAGCAGATGTCACATATCTTACAGAACATTATCAAGGACGTTAAGGTGTGTGATTTGGTCACGCTGGTTTCCTTGATAATATCAGCAAGTTATAACAATCTTGAAAAGGCAGAAAAAATTTCCGAAGCAGTCATTACTATGAAACAATCACATCAAAACAAAATAATTACAGGCTTGAAATTGGAAAATTATGATTTTATAGATAAAATACTTATACCTACACTGGGATTATTGGGATTACGTTGTTATCAATTAATCATTTACATTTATCATTTAATTCTTTTAAAAATGGACGCGAACTTGGAAATTTAAATTAGTCTATAATTAGTTGATCAGCAGTGATGGCAGCTGCGGGTATTCTAGTGGCCGTCCTGGCTTTAACCTGGAACGCGGTAAATATATATCTCTCGTTTTTGTTTCGTTTTTCTACGGATGAATGCGTGCTCAAAATATGTTCTACTTTTTAATTTCGCGATATAGACATAATTGACTCAGAGATCTGAAGTCAAATAATTGTAATCTTGTAATAATTAAAATCTGGTAATCCTAACTGAAGAAATTTATTTACCATTACGCGTTTTGTAAGAATTAAACATTTTTAGATACAAAACGTCGGATTGGCGGTTTTATTTGCACTTTCGTAAATTAGTGAGGGCGAGTATTTGAGTAACCGAACGAAGAGAAACCGCTATGCTGTGATCACATTGTATTAACGTCTTACAAATTAGCCCGCATTCTAAACACTATCAAATTGGGCAAACGAGACGAGTAACAAAGTAACCGCTTTCCTAGAGTGGAGGATACGCTCTCTCTGACGGCGGGATCGGGGATAGCAATGTGTTCCTTCATCCAATTTCTCCTCAATAGCGAGGCTCCGTTGTAGCATGAAGTGAGCCAAGTCAGTGTCCATACTCATGACCGTCTCGTGCGATGGTGCTGCCATTCATATCCGTCTCTAACAATATATTATTTACTGACTAACTCTCGTGTATATGACTAGTTTTAGACCTATGCGGTGTTATGGTAGAGATCAAAACAAAATTAGAATTGGTATTAAACTGAAACCCGATTTCAAATCCTCTTCTAAATTTGACCGAAACCGAAGTTTAGATATTTCTATATTAGGTAGGATTTTTCTACGTTATAATATATCAAGAATAATTAAAAAAAGAGACAAGTAGTGGAGTGCCTCAAAATATTCTCGGAGTTCGACCCCCGTATCGAATATTACAAGGATTTTCTAAGTTGTAATTCCTAGTAGTAGCCTCACCACATATTCCATAATGGGATATAAACATAACTGGTGGGACGTGAGAGTGTACTATTGTACTAAACTCCGCTGCTGATCTCTTCGGGGATTCAGGAGTGATCTAGCCATAGTGATGAAGTCTTAGTTCTTTATTTACCGCACACTCAGACGTCGCTAATGTACACTCTTCATGTGTATCTAATAAATTAATATCTATAGTTGGCTTTAAGAAGAGTTTATTAAAATTATGTAACTTAAATAAATGTGTAATATTTTTACCTAAAACGTGTAACTTCAAAAAACATGATAAACATTCACAAATATTTCGAATATGATTCATGTGTGACCCCTGTAAGACAGGGGTCACACATGAATCAGTCGGGAAAAATAGAAAAAATATGATATACATGTAATTTACAAATTAAATAGTAATATTTTAGATATATTTTTAAAATAATTGATGACTGACACACAACAAAGTATTTATATCTGCACCTGAATATTTGACCCTCTCGGAAATCAAACCTAGAACCCACGAGCCAGCAGTGTGTCATTAACCATCAGACCATTAAGGCGGTTAGTATATTAGCTAGTTTTCAGATAAAAACGTTAAGCAGTTACTTATCAGAAACAAGAACGTTAATGCGTATCGATACATATGTCATGCTAATCCCGTCTAATTATCGCTGGATTAAATTATAAATGCGTCACAGATACGATTAAAACTAAACTTATCTTAAGAAATTTGTTTGAATATAAAATTCAATTGCTATAACAGCGAAGGAAAATCTCGTGAGGCAACCTGCACACCTTAGAATGTTGTCACCTCCAGTTGACTGAAATGAAGGAATGAAAGAAAGGGTCGAGAAGAGATATCACTTATTTAATCATGATAGTTACTGCCTCTGCTTAGGATCAGCGGGCCGTGTGTGCGTTATTTCAATATATTATTACACATGTCTGATGCTTAAATATTTTTCGTTTAGGTCTCCGCAGATTCCAGGTTCGCCTTCCCCGAAGACTTTAGTAGTAAGTGCATTCCGAATTTAAGACTTTTATTTCAACAATACACTAAGAAACTTGACAAATATGTATCTTGACACAAAGTATGTGTTTCGTCTACTTCGCTCCATATACGTATAATGCAGTAATCAGAGAAAAATCCGGAGAAACACTTTACGGCACTCAATTAAATGGTTCATTCTTTAAATGATTATATTTAATAGTGTCAATAGTTAAGGATTCAAGGAGCTTAAAGAAGCTTTCCAACCTAGTGAAATTATAAATCAAGGTTATTTCTGCAAAATACCAGTTACTGGAGTTAGTCTTTAGTGACAACCTAGAAAATAACCTTGCTTTTCGTAACTGAATGAATCAAGTGTAACGACAATTGTCTATGGATCCGATTGCTTTACGAGTTTCTCACATAATTACTCTTCACTTATACTCGCCGCTTCTTAGAGCAGGAACAGAGAATGGCTCAAGTCACAGAGAATGACTAACCCCACCAACCTGGATGTATGAAATAATGCTTCAAGGCAATAGACTTTATGCAGCACATTTTCTAATCTGTTCCAGGCTCTCGTATCGTCTCAGGATGGGAAGCAAATGAGGGCCAGATTCCGTACCAGCTGTCTATCCGTATGGTAACCCCGGTTGGTGCCGTCGTCGCCTGCGGCGCCACTCTCATTGATAACGACTGGGCTCTCACAGCTGCTCATTGTACTGCTGGGTATGACATATGTGATAGCCGTTTTTTGTACCAGCAAATCTAACAATGTACCAGCTGTGGATAGCTATTTGTTCCATTATAAATGATTCCAGGTGTAATACTAACTCTGAGGATCAAGTCTGGACAGTTCGTGTATTGACAATCATCAATACACGAACTGTCCTTTAGACTGTCCTTTAGACTGTCCTTTAGACTGTCCTTTAGACTGTCCTTTAGACTGTCCTTTAGTTGTCCTTTAACTGTCCTTTAGTTGTCCTTTAACTGTCCTTTAGTTCCTACACGAACTTCCTTAGGATAATCATCCTTACCTCAATTTTCAGTCCCAAATATGACAAGCACTGTTGGCTAGAAGCTTTAATGGGTACCTCAGAGTTGTTTCATAACCCTATCAAACATAAAATTGGATAGGACTGATTTCATCTTCCACTTACAGCCGAATCTTAAATATGTCATCATCATGACCATCATCAATCCTTTTTATCGTTACCCTGTCTACTTCCAGAATGTGAAGGGTGCAGACCATAAAATGCTACGCTGACCAAGTGCGGATTGGCAGACGTCAAGTACAATGCACAATAATATTGTCAATATACATTTTTCAGACGTGTGTCAATCGTGGTTCGTGCTGGTCTCGTCAACCTTACCCGCCCGGAGATCATTTTCGAGACTACCGAATACTACAACCATCCGCTATACATCGAGGAGCTGGCTGGATTTGTCCAACCACATGACATCGGTGTCATTAAGTTCAATCGTTTCATTGAATACAGCGGTAAGCCTTATTTGTGACTTTTCAAAAGATTTCCAAAAGCGTCTCTTACTCTCTCTGTCTCTTTGAAACTTTCCACAGAGATCAAATTGATGGTCACAGATCTCAATTGATTTCTACGTATTTCGGTATACAATAAATATAAAACGTTTATAAAAAATCTGGACGATTTGGGCGTCAGTTAAAATCGCTTTTGGCTGTCAGAGCATGCCGCTTGTTTTTTTACTAATCGTACTGTACGCTATTAAGTAAAAAATTTTCTACAGATCTGATCAAACCCATCAGACTGCAGGCGTCATTAGACAAGAATAAGAACTATGGCGGCATCAGGCTCGCTGCCAGTGGCTGGGGACGCACCTGGACCTTGGGTATGGAGGAGATAATCTATTAGAGATTGAAACATTTCAATTCACGCTTAGATATTATAAAAATATCTATATTGCAATATATAAAAAGCAACTGTTAAACTTTTTATGTAGTATGAATATCATAATTTAGTAAGGTGATCATTATCATCGTCATCATCAGTAGACTGCCTCGTTGGTCGAGTGGTTGCAGGCGCGACTGCCGATCGGGAGGTCCTGGGTTCAAAACCCAGGTCGGATACTATTGGAATTTTTTTATTTAGAATTTCTAGTAATGACTCGGAGTCTGGATCTATGCCCGGTGTACACGTATGGCAATAGGCTCACCACCTATTCCATGCGACGTAAACGTAACTGGTGAAACGTGGGAGTGTATAACACTCCTCTGCCCACCCCTTCGGGGATTACAAGCGTGATGTTACGCAGTAACATCATATATAAATGTATTGTATATAT
>DWFV01000745.1:0-12939 GCA_018246775.1 Parelbella machaon machaon
ATTTACATCGAATACAAATTAAACTATTATTTATCGTAGTACCATAATATATGTACTATTATCCATTATTTAAAAATCTTAATTTTAGATAAAACTATAGTTAGGTATAACTGTAAGTGGGGCGCATACATAAAGTGTAGGAGTACATTTCTGTGTAGATGTAAAAACCTGTGGATTTTGATTTTAAAAATTTTCTTCTTTTGTAGAAATACCGTTTGCTAAGTTGCTCATTTTATGTTGATAAAATTAAGTTCTTATAAAGCACTGTTGACGGTAAAAAGATTTTAAGGTCGTTGCCTGTAAGTTTTTTTTAAATAAGAATTACAATTTTTTTAAATTTTTAGTTACCTATAAGTACAAGAGATGATAGGTTTTCTGAAAGAATAAAATTAAAAAAAAATATTTACAACAAAATTTTAGTAGGTAGGTATATCTCCAAGAAATATTTTTGTTCACTAAAATATAATTTGAGCGTCAACGTGCCCCAATTTGAAGTGAATTGTGAATTATCAACCTCCAAAAAGTTCATTCTTTTTATGACCGCTATTGTAAGTAGTTTTCCATTGTTTTTTTAGGTTTTTCTTTGTGTGATTTAAACTTTTGAGATCACTTTCCCAGCTATAGAGCCAATTAATAAAAACCTACCATTTTAGGTTGGATATATATACAAATGTATTATGCAAATTCAACATAAGTTATATTGTAACACTTTTGTATGCAATTGTACATAAATTGTGAATTTTCGACCATGTATTGTTGTTTTTACAACATGACATCACATGTCGACTGCTACCGTGACGGTAGGTACAATCATAATCATTGGCGGACACCGTTAGCTTAACTAGCGACGGCTTAATCAGTGGTCGTTCACCATCCGCTTTTTGTGACCACTGTTGAACTTGACCTTTCGCGTGATCAATTATGTTGTTAAGAATACAGATGTCGTAACTGTGTTTACGCTAGACGTGTTAATTTAATTGAATTCTCGATATTTTCAAATTTCTATACAGTTGGTACCAACATTACATACGTATTTAGTTTAACTTCATAAATAAACCAACATTTAAAAATATCATCAACATCATCATCATGCCCGTCATCGTCCATTGCTGGATCAATACCACTGAGCTTGATCTTCAGCTCTTCACATCCAACCGCTGTCAACCATTTTGCGTATATTATCACTTCACCTAGCTTGTGGGCGTCCGACGCTACGTTTTATACCTAGTAAAATGAATTTCTTTTCAAGGAATTATTAGATTTCCAATTGGAACCGTTTAACAAAATTGTAGGAAGAGCTTCTTGGCGGCTTCTCTGGTGCCGTATATGAATATCTCTTTTCGCAACGCTACTCGGTCAATAATTCAGGTACTTCTAATATTACAATGAACAAAATAGTAAGTAAAGTAATCCGTTTAATAGATATAATTGTAATTATTTCTGTAATTTTGTAACAAATACTAAGATAATGTAAGTTCAGATAGTCTTTAGGGGTGATGACACAAATATCACTTGGTAACTGATAGTGGTGTGACCATCTGTTCCTTTGATATTGACAACGGATGTCTGAACTTCATTGCCATTTAACGCGAAAAGTTTCGCAGCAAACTAGTAAATGTCTCTTAAACTATTCTGTAACAAGACAGCATTTGTACTCTTGTCTGATATGAAATATATCACCAAATCATAGAATATTCGAAGTTTGTCGTATGCCCGAGGACAACGTAACAGATGTTATCCCCAAGGACAATATAACAAACGCCCACAAACCGTGTATATTTCTTTATAATTTAAGAACAAAGGAACACGGCCTTGTTGATCATTAATTACATTTCAAGTGAATTACACACCCGTTTGGGAATTGGTATGAAAACAACCTCAAATTCCATTTCTCTAAATAAAGCAATCAGACATAAGGCGAATAAAGAAATAAGAAATTCGACATTCGAATAAAAATTCGACAAAGAAAAGTATTCACGTCATCAATTTTTAACAAGTGCTGTAATAAACAGCTGGTTATTGATCAAGTGTAAAAACTAAACCAATCCCCGTGATTGAAAACCCCAACAAAATCAGATATCAGCCATAAACTCAGCCAAATCGACGTGTTGTCTGCCAAAACCTGCCCGAGAGCAGTTCCAGTGAAAATAAAGAGTTAATTTAGACTCAATACCGATCTGTAAGAGCAATACAACGATGCCATAACATTTTATGGTTTTCTTTCGCACCTTAAGGCTCGCCATTCATGAAGCGATACATACACCCAAAAAATAAACACAAAAAATCGAATGAAGTCAAGTTTGGACTTTGGTGAACATAACCCTATTGCAGAAATCGAACTTTTGTTATATGTACATTTGAGACTGTCTTTTTAAATTTTCACGGGAATGGATACGTCCAAAATAATATTTACATTTACAAAAGTAAAATTAATTACAATCATACTGTTATTACACATGTGTGTTTCTGAGAATAACTATCATCTTGTTGCGTTAGACACTTTAACTTATCATTAATCTTCTCTCAAAGGTACAGTAATATCGACCGTCTCTCAAAACTTTGGTAATTTTCAATGTATGCAGCAATTAGAACAAAGAATTGTACATCTATTTGTAGAATGAACTAGTATCGAGTTTTCAGATTACAACGAAGATAATTTGAATGCTTAACAATGAAATGGATGGCAGAATAATGGACGGAAATAATCTTTATATTTATTTATTCACTACTTATAACAAGAATATTATTTATTCTTAAAGGGAGCTGAATATACGAGTAGCTAAAAAGATTTTAAGTCAAAACCTGAATGTATTAGCGATAATCCGATTGAGCTATGCTGCTAAAAATGAGGATGACGACGCAGTTGCTATGATTGATGACGGAGGAGTATTGATTACCCCCATTTTGTCTTTTTTGTGTAGTTTCCATTCTATTATACTTTCGAAAGGAAATTTTCCGACAGAAATTTACATGGAACCTATAAAAACAATAATAATATTTTTCGACACTTTTGTTCATTCCACTGGTGGAATATGGGCCTCCTCTTGTAATGAGTCATAGTCTGCCACGCTGTGCAAGTAAGGGTTGACAGACTTCACACACAGAATTTTTTTTATAAATTCTAAGATGTGCAGGTTTCCTCACGATATTTTCCTTTACTGTTAGCAACTCATATTTAAACTTAAAACGCACTTTTGTAAAGAAGCGTGCCTTGGGTTTGAACCCAGGACCCTAAGATTGGCCGAATTTGAGAGGTTGGATTCTTAACCTCTAGTCTATCACTGCTATCAGGACCCTATTTGATAGAAATCATTAGGTACTCCGCCCATTACAAATCGATGTATTTTGTTTTGATGGTGTTTTGCGATTTCTCTTTCCCCTTGAACGATTCACTGACGTATTCTGAATGGAACACCTTCCGGTCAATTTGTTTTCTCATTCGTCACATATCGTCACGTACAAAAGTCATTCGAATCGGACATATTGTGGGTCGGGACCGAATCTTTGTTTTTTGGAGTGCAATTATAAAGACATGTTGCAACCGTATTAACGTTCCTCCAACTTGCACTACCGTTTAATTAACTGTATATATAAGGAGGGACGAGTTTTAATGTCATTGTGTTGAAGGCAACTAAGTATTTAAGGATATTAATAGTTTTTTAAACGTTATCAAGAACAGCTATGTAAGTACATGCATTACCAAGTTTTGTATTTTAACAGATTTAGTGCGTTTGTCGAAATGATTGATTATTTATGTGTCAGAATTATAAAATATATAGGTACATGCCATTGATATTTCACAGTCGCCATCTTTTACTCACACTTAATATGTGGCTGGATTTACAGATATAGTGTTATATTGTTCGTTGGCCAGAGAGACTACTGAGAGTTGATCGGAGTGCATTAAATCAGTATCCTGCTACAGCCGGATATATCCCTCAAAATCAAAGTTAACAATCAGAGAACAAGAAAATGTTTTAGACGTCTTGGACATTTTCATGTTTTAACTAAGTTTCATCAGGTAATGGTGCTAAAAAATAATATTATATTGGTATTTTACGTTCCTTTGCAAATTGCAAAGTGCTATTAGTATCTAAATAGGAACAACTATTCATACTAATCCAAATTATTCATACTAATATTTAGTGAATAAATGTGTAGATTTAGAGTTGTAACTGAAAATATTTAGTCTCGTTCTACTTTTTGGATACATTAAAAAGGCAACACAAGCTGTAAATAAACAATTTAACTATTTAAGTCGAGACAAGATAATATCAAGTGATGTGTAATCTACGTGGATTGTTGATCGACATTATTTATGTTATAAATAATTCAACTTTTAAGATAACATTAAACTTGTAAGGTCCTGTTACAATGGCAAGCAGTTTTCCATTATTTAACTCATGCTATAGTTGAGATCGATAAGAAAGCAGAAAGTCACAACACATGCCGCCAAAAACACATCGCAAATCTCATACGTTTTCCAATACAAATATATGGCGTAATAAACTTTAAATTCATATCTCGCCGCGGAACTTCTTTTAAAATATGTCGGCAATAAATTCGATAATAATAAAAGTTCCTCCAATCAAATTTAACCCAGTTTCGAAAGTGGCATCGGTTGAGCGTTATTTTTTACGATTTCCAGACTTCTTTATACAACATTTAGCGAGTCGAGTGAACTTTGGTAAGTAGGTGAGTTCAGCACTTCAAGCTGAAGTGATTTTAGTACTTTGATTTTAGCGAGGTTTACATTTAACGGGTCAATCGATTGGAAAAGCGAACTTTCAATGTAATCAGAAGTTGGACCTGTGAAGTAAATAATGAATATTAAGTCTAATGTATATAATAAATAAAGCATATAAAACGATTCTAACAACTTAATAATCTGGCTGCAGGTAGATGCTGGATGCGACAAGCTGAGGACAAGGCACGATAGCACTCATTGAGGAAGGTTTAGTCCAGCAGTGGACTGAGATAGATTGATAACGATGACGATGACGATGACCCTTATAATGGGTAATTTCAGATAAAGAACAAGAAGACAGTGATTATCTGATAATAAGTCGCTTCAGGCTTCATACACATGTATTTATTAGAAATGCGTTGTTGTTCCGCAGCACTAAAACCATGTTGCTTTTCTTTATTGTCACCAAGCTATCCTAAAGTATACTTAGAAAAAAAAATTACTGGTATATCGCAAAGAAACTTAATGTGTCCAAAATTGCTTCTATATTAATCCAGAGTGATGAAGTCTGATATATAAAAAGCCAGAAACGCAATTTTCGAGATGTCAGCATCGCAGAGCTCGAACGGTATTTTATGTGATATAATCCATTCCGAACAGTATCGAGCATTTATATGCCCTTCGCGTATCAATCGTTCAAGATGAGACGTAATTTATTACGCTTTTGGAATAAATTTGCGAAGAATAACTAAATTCAGCTGATATCGATCTCCACCGTCAACGATATTCAGATTTATAGCAGCCATAGCCATACACGCAGGATAATATATTGCTGATCATTACAGATACAGAAAATAAAGCGACAAATGACAAGGACAAATTATATTTCGCAAAAAAATGTGTTACTCGAGTTAGCTGACAACACAGTAATAAATTATCATTCATTTTAGATACTGCTTTTTTTTCTTTTCATTAGGGTCACGAGCTTCTTCAGTGACAGTAAGCTATGTCTGGAAGACAATTTTATGAATTGGGTAGCCATTACTTAAAACCATTCTTAAGGTTAACACTCAAAAGAAAATAAAGGTTAGTTTCTTGAGTATACTACAGTTCTGTGTTAGGTATATATTCACCCGTTCAAATTTTGCAGGTTCAGGCTAAATCATCAATATTTCTTTAAAATATCTTAAAGCACTTGTACATATTTCGTTAGAAAATTTCAACAGATTTATTTAATCAATGATACAAACATTTCATGTTTCATTTTTATACGAATTGAATTAATAATAAAAACAGAAACCATTAAGCAATTGAAACATTTTTTGTATTGATTGAATTCGAAATCCAAAAATGTGAAATCCATTTGAACAAATGCGAGCTTCAAATAAACGTAATCGGATTGCTGTATCTATTTTGAATGAAAACAATTTCGAACAGTAGAAATCTGATGGAATTTCCGAACGAACTCAAGCTGTAAAAGCAACTCTAGATTTGCAAGTCCACTCAGATTATAAAGTGCTGAGTAAGAACTGAAATTATTCCTAAGATAAACTTGGCACAAGTTTAAGTGCCAAATCAATATTAATTAAGATAATGAACCCGTATTTGTAGTTACTGCAACGACATACCTATTCTAAAAGCGTCCGTGTCAATGTTTTTAGTGAAAACGAAGTATTAACTGATAACAATATTAGTAAATTGATAACGGAGTTATCTTATGAACAATAAACCAGCACGCAAGCAATAGGGGTATCAATATACTATGTATTAAATTTCATAAATAACATTTGTGGGTTTTGAATAAATTGACGTTTAGGTGGACAACCTTGATGAAGTGATAATAGCCACGGCATGCACAACTTGAAATGATTCCATGACACAGTTTAATTGACCGTAGATCATAACGGAATTGACACCGAAAATACAATAATGTCCTGCATCCTTTGTGCATTGTGGTCACGACTTACTTTCCATTTCAGTTCACTCCAGTTTGATTTAGTTGCAATAGAAAGTATTTTTCCTTGAATCGGTGAACTGGTATATCATCTAGATAACCCAGATAACAGTCGTTTATAGCAGTGAGTGCGCTTTGAAAATATTGAGGCTTTTCGTGTGAAATTAGGTTCGTTAGAAAATATGATCACGCAACCCGTTGCGATCTGCAAAGACATAGTATAATTATTTTACAATTTTTCCTAAAATTTTCCATGGAGTGTTTCACATATATAAAATTCCCTTGGGCTATTTCTCATCCACATACTTGACCAATTAAAATTTGTATCTAATTATTCTCATTTATGTTTTTGCTACGATTTCTGACTTTTCGGTAGGCCTCATTAAAACACTATATTGATAAATCAAATCAAAGAAAAAACTTATACATGTAAGATGGTTAACATTTGGCCGTAATCAGTTAAACAGACCTAAAAACATTTTTCAACGCAACGCACGATACGATTAGAATCTGCTACAATTATTATAGACAATAATTGCAATTCTCAAATTCTTCTCGTTATAGCTAAAAAATCCGTTCTCGTAATTGCGATAGAAAGAACTATACATGGTGATTCAGCTAACCGTGATGATACTTCTCAACGGCAACTTACTACATTTTAGCTCACAAATGCACCAAGTAGATTAGGTTCAGTCCAGTTCACTTCGGCGCGATCTCCGTAAATTGCATCGTTTAATTTCACGGTACTCCGCTTGCATATGTGTCCATTGACTCCTCACGCGTTTACATTAGGGGAATTGTGAAACTAAATACATTTGTAAAGGTGATAAAATCATTCAACTAAACACTGTAATTATTCCTACGCATTCTGAGCTTGAGCACTATGGGCGAAACTCCCTCAGAAAAGGCCAGGGGTCATCAACACATTGAGACAGTCTGACGATGATGATAATGATGACGAAACAGCAAAAACGAAAAATCAAGATACGTAATTAAACAAAATGCCATTAGCACATTCCAATAGCACAATCAATTTAAATCTAAACAGTATCAAGGCATATGCAGGTAATAAAGTTACAAAGGTATTTAAGAACGGTTGTATATAAATCTACATAGATTTCACTACTTAAACTGAGTTAAAGTTCGACGTTGTTTTAGAGGATCTCTCAAGCGCAAACCTCTTATAGAACGGGTAGAGTAACGAAACACTACAGGGAATTTAGTAGACCTTATAAGATATAATGTTGTACAAAACGGAGTTCATGCGTAAAATTTGAAACTAGTAGGAATTTTCTATTCGTTGCACCTATATAGGTATAAGTAATTATATTTTTCACATAGCAGTCCCCAGGTGCGACAACGGTTATTTTAAAATATGAACATACTTTTTTACATTAAGTTACGTACAAGAAGTCAAGAGAAGAATTTTATTTTTTTACTTTTGATGCCGGTGGTTACTTAAAATTTTAAATTTGTGCTGGCCATGGTGAAAAAACGAAAAAAAAATTTTTTTGTTATGAAAATTGTTTTTGCTACATTTATGTCACATGTAGGTATATTCCAAAGGTATTATTCCAATATTAAACAAATATTTTTCCCAAAAACTATACTTTCTAATTTACTTCCTGGCCTATCAACGATCCTACGTAAAACACTTCGAACCATGGCTCTGCTGGGGTGTAAAGAGAACAAACCAACATTCACACTTTCGCATTCATAAAAAGAATAAACATAACTGTGTAGAATTATTCATAAAGCATTTTATTTCTCATTACCTCCTCACTCACCTGAGAGGTCCACTTTGCGGAAAAAAGCTATTTCTGTCTCAAAATAAAATAGGTCAGCAAACAATACTATTATTTTCTTACTGTGCCATGATTCTCCTCAAAGCTTAAACTATGCAATTTAGAGCTTTTTACGTGGAAAAGAAAGAGGAACACGAAATTATGTATGTACTTTCGTATTTACAATATGTATCCCATGATACCGCATGGGTAATAGTTTATATATCGACCGTCTCTATCCCCAGTTGAACTGTTCAAATGAATGACGTGGGTCGATCAGTTTGACGTTATTGCGGTCGCTTAATCGGCTTGGGAACATCGGTTCAGAATATATGAAGGAGTAACTAATGCATGTACTATGCAATAACTTTTCATATATTAAATAGCGTTTATCTAATATAATGTTCCTACTAAACATAAAAGGCATTCCAATTCTTATACACATTATGTAGTGCTTATGAAATTTCCAACAGATCACAGTCTATTTTAAGTAATTTCCTTTTTTGCGTTCGGTTCAATTCAATTAAATAAATAAAAGTATTTATGTCGATATGTTACTTCACAATTTGATCATATCAACAAAGATTTGTCAACAAAGTAGTAATAAAAATCAAAGTTCCAACTTCAACAATTACACATTGAAGTTTGCTAGAACCATTTTGAGGTGAAATAGCAGAAGTTCTATACTTAAGGTTGAAATGTCTCGTGTTAATTTGTATTCAATGGTACAAGTAAACTAAAGATTCATCAATCTGTCAATGAGTTGATTGCATCGGAAGGAAGCGAATTTATCGGATTCTATTCAAGAAGGCGAGTCTGGATGATTAACGCTAAATCACTTGGTTGATTGGTTGCGCCTTCATTGGGCCCTCAATAAATCACTATAAGTGAGCGACAATAAAACTAACATTTAATGGTCTTCGCTTGAAAAAACACTTAGCAGAGAATTTTCCAATTTCTTCGGTTGTCATGTCATTGCTAGGGGATAATGAAAGTATTTTGAACGATCATAAAATTGTAACAGATTGAGATAAAGCGTAAGTCCATTTTACAATTGTGTAAATAATTTTCAAACAAACAATTCATGACACAGATACAAGAGCACCATTTGATACAATTCATATTCCTAAAGCAAAATAATAATATGAACCTAAAGTTCAAGTGGACAAAGAAGGAGTAAGAATTATACAAACAATAAGTCGCGCTGATTCTACGATGAAACTACAATAAGTTACGACAATAAAACAAGCTCCATTGAGATATCCAAGCTTGAAGAAGCACTCGGTGAAGATAATAAAGCCAGACAACAATATCGCGGAAATTGCAATCTTTTCCGCCATGATTGTTCATTAAGCAGACAATGAAGATTTCATTCGTTGCTTTGACAAAAGCAAAAGATTTATAACAATATACTGCTTGAAAGTAATCACATTTAACTATAATGAAAACTTAGTCTAGATTCGCATAATAAAGGCTAAAATGTTGTCACTTATTTCATTCTTAAAGATAAGAGAGCATCGTACAAGTGACATGTAAAAAGATTTTATGACATTAACGAGTAAATTTTGCTGCAACACTCTGTTCTATGGGTGCAGAGGTAAGCAAAAACTGAAGATGGATAAAAGCCAAGAATAATAACATTTTGGAAAATGCCAATTAATACAATAAAACTAAAATCTGTGTCTTTTCGTCAGTCTATTGTACGTAAGTCAGACAACGAGTTTTCAAATAAACAAGGAACAATTCCTGTATTCCATGAGAAATATTTTAACGGAATATTCCAACCTCAGCGCGTTGATTGTATATGTTCCGCCGACAATGGAGACGGTTCAGACGCTGAGTTATTCGACAAATCCGACTGAGAACTGGACTGAGCAGCGCTTTTCACTCTCGTTGGAGTACAGTTAGCTGAGCTAGCGCAACGTTCACTAGTCATTTATCGGCTTCTTGAGTTTTTATATGATAATAGAGCGAATTAGCATCCAGTTTATTAAATAAAAAAAAATCTACAACTTTATAAAAACTCTCAAAGTTTTATTTAAGTTGTTCAGTAAATATTTTTTTGTATATATGATTCTCTAACAAGTTGTATAGATGAATACAAAAATATTCATACGGACATACAAATATTTAATATATTCACACTCTCGCTTCTTAAATAAGTACATATAAGCATGTCATTTTGTACAGGACATAAGTGTCAACAAACTGATTTTTTTTTAATCTATGGTCAAAAGTTTTACTTTTTAGCATAGACAGATAGACGTCAAATATTAATTTTCAATACACATTGAAAAAAGGAGATTAGAAACACACAAAATACTGCTACACCTCTTTGCATATATGTTTAACGAGTAGTCGCTTTTCAATGCTCTTTGTTATGTTACTAAAGTCGCGAACAAGCATGAGAGCCTTCATGTCTGCCACTCTTTAAAATATATTCCACATAGGATAAAATTTGTAATTCTATAGATCGACACCTTTAATACATCTTTGGAAATTAAAAATCATCTCAGATCCATTCCATATTTTATTCGTACTATAGGTACATAATTAATTAACCATTTTTTAAATGTAGCTATTTGATAATTATGAAGTGTAAATAATACAATTTTTAATGCATGTTGTCTTTATTTAAAGAATAACATTACACGAAACACCATCTATCGTATGGTGTAAGCCCAGTTTAATGAAAGTATGTGGTCGTTCCCACTCGTATAGATTTGAGATATGATACAACGGAGTTGCTATCATTTAAAATCAAATGTAAAACACCACGTATATTAGCACAAGTGCCTAATGCATTTTATACTGGTTTATGTATAAGAATGTAAAATCACGCCTGTATTCCCCGAAGGGGTAGGCACACGAATGTAGTATACTCCCACGTTTCACCAGCTACGTTTAGATCCGACGATAAAATAGGTAGTGATCTTATTGCTACACAAAGAACACAAATCGAGATCAACTGCTACTACTAAAAATTTCTGCTAGAAAATCAAAGTTAGAGAGAATCCAATAGTACCCGATCCTTGAATCGAACCTAGAATGTCTCGATCAGCAGTGACGCTTGGAACCATTCGGTCAATCGGCAATCACGCTGTATTATAAATATGCAACAAATTATATGTAACTTTTGGTAAATTTGTATAGATAGATAAGAAAAGACGCCACGGCATCAGCACGGTATCAGATGGTATCGTGCTCGCTATAAGTTGTATTATTACTGCCGGCTCGGTTCTGCTCGGCTCGGATCGCGCTATCGACAAGTATGACGCCCGTATAACAGTTACCACTTACCGCGCCAACTTGTACCGCCGTGAGTATACACGTGATCTACGAAAGATTACCTCGCGGTTGGTCTTAGCTCAAGTTGGCTGTATTGGTGTAAGCACTCCAAAATACAATACAATACAATCATTATTTATGGTACACCAAAAATATACAACAAACACAGTACAAATTTTTAAAGGCACTATCAATACAATATCTAAGTATTGAATAGTATAAGCGTGAATTACATTCGTCTGACACGAAAATCAATTTTGTTTAAGTGAATATCACGTTGGTGAGTATTTTATTTCTTGACGACGTTACGTGAGAGCCGAAACGAAGGGTTAAACAATATTTATTTCAAAGGTCAAAATCACAACCCACGCCCCGAGGCCGGTTACCATTTTGTTTCGTATAAAGGGTTCATTTTTATGTCGTAAAAGATCTATAATACGAAATTCTTTAATCTGTTTCACTATTAAGGAATTCCATATGAGACAATAACGGGAATTCCTTCGGAGGAATTTCTATAACGAAAAGTCAAAAAATACATTTATGTAAGTGTTTTATCCTTTGACTTGAATTTAATGAAATTCTTCGTAACAATAGGTCGTTTAATTCGTTTGCCATTTACTAGCTCCTAGTAGATGATATCTCTGTATAACTTTCGATACTACATCATAACAATGTCATAATCTATTTTTTTATTTCAGAAACTTGAATATGGGGGAACTTGTCATAATTGATCGAACCCCAAGCCAGCAAACATCTATAATCCTTTATTATTAGTCATTATTAATTAATCTTTCTTCTAATCTCATTAGGACCAGTGTCGTTGTCCAAGAACCATGATTTTTGTATCTATGTCAGCGTCATCCTGTGAAATACGATAGTGCTGCCATTCGTTAGGTAAGAATATTGTGCCACTACCCTCATTAAAGGACGCGCAATTGGAAATGCTAGTTCTATATAAAATTAACATCATATGATGACGATTCACTCACATCCAAATTGCCATGTACTTATAATACATTTTTTGCGTTTAATGTAGCAAACAAGCAGATGGGCCACTTGCTGGTAAGTGGTAACCATCGTCTATGAACATTTGCAAAACCCGAGGAGTGGCCAATGGGTTACCGGCTTTGAAGGAGAGCTCTCTTTACGCTTTTCTTGAAGAACCCCATGGCATATGAGATAGTCTGATTCCATTCCATCCCACCCCACCCCATTCCATCTGAGAT
>DWFV01000746.1:0-12937 GCA_018246775.1 Parelbella machaon machaon
TCACTCCATCTAGCTGGAGGGCGTCCTACGCTACGTTTGCCAAGTCGCGGTCTCCACTCCAGAACACGTCTGCTCCACATATATATACATATATGTCATGTTATCACCCCAGGTACTTTATGTGGTAGACAGAGAACTCCAAAAACCAAATAAGGTAATCCTTACAGTCTCAACGTGCTTCTTATACATTCATCACTTTTCATGCAACCACGCCGGTTTCGGAGACGTCTGCCTCCCATTAATCAATATCTGACTTATATGGTTAAGATAGGCGAGTCCCGATCTCTCTTGGCACCTGCGTCCATCAAGATTCGCACTGTGTATATACTTAGTCATTCTCTTTAATTGCTATTCTTTCTATATGTCTAAACCATGTTTTAACAAGTTATCAGCAGCCATTTGACCCCTAACTTGATAAACCCGTTACAATGGTAAGCACTAACCAAACAGCTGTTTAACACACGTATGTCTTTAAACACATACATCCACAATTAAATATTCAAATATAACAGGTCCTCAAGCTAACCACACAAATAATTGTCCCGAATGGAAAAAAAACCATATTAACTTCGACTTAATAGACCTTAACCAGTACATTAGAAATTCTTTCGTATATTTATTGAGATATCACAAAACGTACAGCAGGAATTTCAAAATTTTCTTTGAAAACTCCAGGAGGCACAATGGAATTATCGCATTTATGTAGTAGCTACATTATACGAAAACGAAACGAAACGAAATTTAGAAGCGAGAACTTTTTATATTTATTTAATAAGTAAAATTTATTACACAGTGACTGCCTCGTTGGTCGAGTGGTTGCAAGCGCGACTGCCGATTGAGAGGTCCTGGGTTCAAACCCCGGGTCGGGTGCTATTTGATTTTTCTAATTTAGAATTTCTAGCAGTGACTCGGAGTCTGGAATCGTGCCCGGTGTATGGTAATAGGCTCACCACCTATTCCATGGGACTTAAACGTAACTGGTGAAACGTAGGAGTGTACTACACTCCTCTGTCTACCCCTTCGGGGATTACAGGCGTGATGTTACGATATGCAGATATTAGATTTATGCGCGTACTGTTCATTGAAATTAAATTAAGTTTACCACGGCTCCTTCAAAATGACCAAACATCGGGAAACCTTAAAAACTTTAAAAAACACTGATAAAATAAATATAAATAAATCGCTTGACTATTCTTAAAAGTTTTTTATTTTATTATTTTACTTACCTGTTCAATCGAACTTGTAAGGAATCGATATTTTACTTAAATGAGCTTATGACTACATTACAACCAAATACAATTATATTTCGTTTTGTAAAGTGTGTTCATTTACGACACTAATAAAAAAAATACACATTGTACCGTAATTTACCTAAAGGTCACCGAGACCATAACAAATCAGAAGCAGAGCCAAAACAAACGAACTTTGTTTTCTTTCTCGCGCAGTGTTGTCAATATTTGGATTCTTATTAAGCGGCCGACAGTAACCAGCTCGCGCCATCAACAAAAAAAAGAAATAAGTAGGTATAAACATTAGCTGATTACCATTGACTCGATGTCTTATGAGAATACATCGATACATCGAGTAAATCGACAGCTTGTCAAAACATCGGATCAATTCGATGCATCGTACTGTAAACATCGAGTGTATTCGATGCATCTATGTAAATCGAATATCCCTATACCATAGCATCTGCAGTAGGTAACAAAAACATATCAAAATAGTTTGCTATCATCAAAATGGGTAAAAATATCGTTCTTAGGTTTAATGAACGTGCAACAAACGAGGTAATTATCACAACATAAGCCAAATAATTGCAATAAAACCATTGCTTTTTCTTTAAATTTTTTGTTTGTAGTGTTTAGAGTGAAATCTTAATGTAATTTTATATTTGCTATTCTCTTGCTAGGATATACTAGCTAGATCTTGTTATTAACAGTATTATCCCTCTAGTCTCCTTACCATTAACAGTGTATAATAGTCATATTAACAGGTCATTCTAAGTGAGCACTAAATCTAACGTTCCTGGTGGAGACTGGTTGCCAATTTCTCAGGCCTATAGTGACCACTTGCTTCTGGCACTCGTTTGCTTCTTTTATTACTTAAACCATTTGCAGTCTAAACAACTTCGTAAATTGCCGCGCGATGTCTTATGGGGAGTGGTAGCATTAGTGGATGTTGGCTCAGAAAGCAGAGCACTCGTCTTGAAAGCTGAGCTGGAAGCTCTTGGCGCCACTGTTGTGACAGCATGGAGCCCTATCGTCACACATCTTATTTGGACACAAGGTAATACATACACTATATCATCCAGTTGACAGCTGTCTTTGGCCTACCAAGAATACACTGCATTGTATTATTATTTTATTGTCACACAAGGTTTCTTAAGAAGTACACAGAGGCCAGAGATTACTAAATATCCCTATCTGTATAGACATGACATGCTTCTTCTGCATTCATCACTCTTTATGCATAAAGATAAAGCAGACATCATGGCCGAAATCTGTCAGACTATTACAATAATGACTACTCTTTATACATACTCACTGATATTGGAGACTTCGACCTCTCCATCAGATAGTACCTGACCTGTCTGCTCGAGCAAATAGTCTCTGTTTCCCTAGGTACCTGCTTCCATTAACATTTACTTTGTATATCTGTTTTGCTATTCTTTCTATAGACAAACCATTTATTTGTAGCATTCCCACGTGGAATATAAGTAATAATAATAATAAACTTTATTCACAGTAATAGAACAACATACAAACAAACAATTAAATATATTTATGTTTAATTTTAATTCCAGATTACATACCATTCTATGAACTAAGTTATATACACCACACTGATTAAAAAGATTGCCCTCAGACAGTTTAGGGTTAAGAATGAAATTTGCATAACTGACACATTTACAAGGGATAAATACATGCATTCCATCAATGCATGCTACACTTTCCACTGTTATTTCCTACACTGAACATATGTGTCTGTCTATCGGGACACAAAATAAATTTAAACTAGGGGTAAACTAGGACTTTTCAAAGTAAGGTGGATAAGTTTTTCTTACATGAGCATACTCCATCGAAGAATGCATTTGAACTTTTCATTAGGTAGGATTTGGCCAAACACTAGTCTATTATATAATAAAAAAAAGTCTGGTGAAAAGTTCAGTATATATGCAATTTTCTTATTACAATTTCCAGGTGGTTCCAGAAACATTAGAGCTCAGGCATTAGCCCTCGCTAGCCATGTGGTGTCACCACTGTGGGTGAAGGCCTGTACTGCATCTTTAATTAGAGTTTCTGAGCAGTCATTCCGTTCTGTCACCAGGGATTCCGATCTGCCATCGCCAGCCACCTTGCGTTTGTTACTGGTAATTCTTTATAATTTCACCTTACGAAATACCTAATGAAATAAATGAATATTAGTAAACACCTAATGAAATAAATGAATATTTAATAATATTTCCATTTGCCTGTATAAGCAAAAGCACCAGTACAGGCAGAAGCTTATATTAGTGAGACATATTAATGGAATGAGTACTTAACAACATTATCTAGTAATAAATTATTTTCATATGTTTTGATACAATAACTATAAACATATGACACAGACATAAATTTGATTATTATCAGCCTGTCTCAATCTACCACTGGAAATAGGCCTGGTTTGATAAGCGCCATCATATCCCACTCACTGTTTGCATCGGCTAGCTCAAAACTCATTATATGATCTCAAATTTGTTAATCATATTATATCTTTATCACAAATGGAACTGAATGTGAACATAGATTTGAATCAGTTATTGAAGCCTACAGCAAATATATTGTAATTTAATGTTAATAGTATTTGTTTATGCTATTAAAATTTCTACACAGTACATGAGCAATGAATGAATTCAATAAATTTATAGGCAATAATAGCTAAACGGTGATGTGGTTGCTGGCAAATTTTGTTCATAAATGCTCCTTTTAACCTACCTCAAATATTTGACTTGTATGCTTCAATTGTGTCCAGCATTCCACTTGATTTCATATTCATAAACAATTATTATATTGTTTTTTGCCATGCTAGCCAAGTGCACATTGGCAAACTACACACACCTTAAAGAATATTAACTTGAATATACAAAATATCTTTTGTCAAATCCACCTCTTCATTCTTTTTTTTATTATTATGATCTATATCCATTTAAACTAATGCAATTTTAAAGGAAACAGCCAACAATGAGAACTGGGATCCATCAAGGCTGCAGTGTGATCAAGAGAATAGTAGTGAAACCAGACTACCAAGATTAAGGATCTCGAATGACTCTGATGGAAACACCACAAGTAAAACCAGTAGAAGAGATACTACACATGAATCTATCAGTAATCATATATTTGTTCATATAAAACTATTTACATTTGTAACTCATGTAACATTATGAGGTATGAATCACTGTTTACTCTGATAAAGACTTTGAATAGTTCAAAACTTGGGTAATAATAAAGCTAGCAAAATGTTTATAGTAGAGTATTGTTACCTCTATTATTAAATCTGATCACAACAGAGTAAAATATGTATTGCTGTGTGAATGTTTTGAGCAAACTGCCATAATTCTTTATACTTATGTTATTACCTTAGAGTAGAGGTATTATTTCTTATGGGACTTCAATATCTGAATTGCAGAATCTTCACTTTGATATGGCCACATGAATGTTATGTTTATAAGTACCATTTGTTCCCAGGTGTAGAAAGTAGAATCAACACAGCGCCTCGCCGGGCGCTACCGACTTCGCTTTCTCCTTTCCCAATTGAACCCAAGTCTAAAAGAAAGCTGTTCACCACCAGGGCTGACATGGAAAAAGATGACTCAGGTACAATACATATAATACATATTATGTCTTTCTTCAACTTCATTCATACACAAGTGAATATATGTGTTTTATGAATGACCTCAACATTTCCTTCTATTACTCTTCCAGATAAACAAAATACTCCTGCTCGTCATGTCACAAAACAGAAAACTCGTCCTGTGGCTACAACAAATTCTAAAGAGGCACACCCACGAAAAGTCCCACCTCGTGTTGAGAGAGTACCAGAACGACAGAAGAAGTCGAAAAAATACAATCTCACACAGGAAAAAAACAAGAACTTGAGGCAAGCCCAAAAAATAGCAAAACAGTTGGCATCAGTACAAACACCTAAGAGAAGAATTAAGAATACTCCAACACAGTGTTTAAGACATGCAAATGTACCAAGAATTGTAAGTAAAGTAATAGAACTCTTCCTCCTTGTATGTAGGTTTTTTTACAGTTAAACTAAAAAAAATTTAACCTGAAAACACTGCTTAGGTTGTTTCCTTCTCTGACTATGATTTCCAATGGTTTGTATGTTGTAATATTTGCAAAATAATAAAAATTCTTATATGGCCCATTTCTGTATTAGGTTCTTTCAGGGATGCCAAAGTCCCAAAAACAAGGAGTAGTGTTAGCGATTAAAGCATTAAATGGTAAAATACAAAAATATGTGGACTATCAAACAACCCATGTCCTTCTTGGTCTTTGTAAAAATGATAGCGGAGAAGTTAATGCAAAAGTTGTTGAAGATAATGGTCAGAATGGCAATGAAGTGGTTACAAACAAAAATATACAAGAGAAAAATAATTGTAATAAAAGAAAAAATCTCTCAAGTCATAACAAATGTGCTAGCTCTGAAACTGGACGAACAACAGAGAATGACAATGTGGAGGTGGCTGGCCAGAGTTCACAAGTAAATATGGAATGTGAGAATGCTGCTAACATAACTTGCAATTCAGTTAACGATGCTAACGTAGATAGAGACAGGCGCACCAATGATAACAGGCTGAATCATAATTCTAGTGACATGTGTAACAGAATAGTGAATGACAAAAGTTTGAGAACAGTCAAAACTTTGCTGGGTGCGGTTCGGGGATGCCGTGTGTTGCATGCCCAGTGGGCCCTGGACTCGCAAAAGGAAAAGAAATGGCTGCCACGTTATGGGTATGAGGTTACATACCTCCTTAGAGTTAGTCAGGTATGTTTTATAGTTTATTTAAACATAGTGAATGCCGTAGATTCCTGTAATCTATATGTGTAAATAAAATTGAAGTGTCTGTTTGTAAAATCAAAATAACAGCTTTTTAATGAATACATGTGCAAGTATATATGATACAAAAACACAATTTTTAAAATTGTTGTCTGTCTGTTCGTTGCGGGTAATTTCCGAAACCGCTGAAGCGATTTCGACGGTACTTTCACTGGCAAGTAGCTGATTTTATGGGAAGTAAATTAGGCAATTATTATTTTTGAAAAAATTTTAAAGTTTCATAAAAAAACAATAAAAGCCTTAAAATTCCATAAATCTAACGAATGTAGCCTCGGGCACAGCTAGTAAAAGTATAAGTGTTGATGATTATAAAATATTGCAGTTTATTCTTTAGGATTGTCATCATCATCATCATCATCATCATCATCATCATCATCATCATCATTATCAGCCTGCTCCCGTCCACTGCTGGACATAGGCGTCACCAATGGCATGCCACTGAGCTCGATCTGTGACCAGCCCACTGCCACTTTAGCTTGCTAATCCTTAAGGCTATGTTGATAACTTTGGTTCTCTGTCGGATTGCCTCATTTCTGATATGATACTTCAGAGATTAGGATTGTCAACATGTTTGTAAATGATTACAAGAAGTATTTTACCTTTTTATAAGGTAGATCTAGTTATAATATCTAATGCAGCTATGTAATAAATAATGTAGCGATATAATGCAGATGTCCATTAGCAGTAGTGACTGGTGAAAGAAACTACTTGCTAAAAGCCTTTTAACATCTTAAGACTGCTGATGAAAGTGATGTACCTAGAAGGGTCACTCTGGATGTAAACTAAAATAGATAACATGAATGAGTCTTTCATAGCATGAAACCTCTGGAGGTAGCTTTGCTCAGATCCAAATAATACTAGTTATCGCTCTATGCATTCTAAAGTATTCCTGAAGTAATGTATCACGGGACTATATATAAACAGTGAAAATTTGTTCATTTTCAAATCCAGTTTGTAGACTCCTAGAGTCTTGTAAATTTTCATTGGTAACAGAGACTAATTACCATCAGGTAGCACGTTTTTTTTCTAGGATATATTTATACAAAATAACAATTTTGATTTCAGGCTGCCCGCATAGAGAGGTCAGCGTTTGGCAAGATGCGTAAAGAATATGTTTATAAAATATTTCACGGCCAGAGGGTTTTTGTATCTGAGGCAGCAGAAAAGAGAGATGCTGCAATAGAACTTTTAACAGTGTGTGGTGCACAAATACTGAGTGATGATGAACACACACAAGGTTGTAGAACTACTCAGAATAGTCAAACACAGTGTAGTGGAATAATTCAAAGTACAAATAAGAGAATGGGGAGGACTATGAAAGATTGTGATTTAATCAGAATAGGTGCAGATCCTGACGAAGTGAATTCTAAATGGGTGTTCGACAGTGTGGTCGCTGGAAGACCAAAGACTACTAGAAAATACATTAATAGGATATTTACTGTTTAAAAGATTACTGGTTAATAATGTAATGATGAAACAGATGTACAGTGTAAATATTGATGGACGCAACTACTGAGGCCTAGACTCACCTTTCTTGGCCAAATAGGTCAGGTACTGGCTTATGGGGTGTCTCCAAAAGAGATGTGCATTATGTGAGACTGACAGATGTATAATAAACGTGTCAGATCGGTAAGGAGAGCTATTTGGCAATCAGTGGTCACTGCCTAACCTGTAAGGTATCTGACATCCTCATGTGACTGTAATAGTAATTTAAAATGTATTGTACTCATTATTATAACGTATTTTTAGTCATTATAATGATCTGAAAAGAGGGAATATTGCAATCGATAGTTGCACCAATAAAATTGCAGTTACCAGATTGAAAATCTTAAGAGAGGAGCATTTTTAATATTGTTTCCAAGTCTATAAATCTCATCGTAATATTTTTTTTATATAATGTGGGCAGCTTGACAAAACTTAACTACTAGTTAGTTATTAAATATATTTACTTCATTTGACCGTTCAAGAAATTCAAGTAAAGTTATATGAGCGTCTGAGCGTTATATCTCATTCTTTCTATGTATATGACGCACTGCCTAACTATTTGTAGTTAATATAATATTGAATATTAAGTAGGTACTTAAAAATCCGAATATATATGATAACATATTATACTGCTATAATGCTAATTGTACAATTGGAAATAAATCGTAGGTATATAAATAAATTACGTGTTTTATTTGCCTTTGAAATATAACGTATTGGTCACCGTTACATCAATACTTACAAACGTAGCGTAGGACACCTCAGCTAGGTGGAGTGACGATATACGCAAAGTGGCTGGCAGCGGTTGGATGCGAAGAGCTGAAGTTCGAGCTCATTGTCAGTGGCGTGACATTGGAGAGGCATGTGTCTAGCAATGGACCATGACTGGCTCATAGTGTGTGTTCATCTTTACTGGAGTATCAATCCTGGTCGGGAAGTGTGTGACGCATATTCCACACGCAACGTGTAATGCACTTGGAGAAATATCGAAAACCCTCTTCATTACGATTTAAAAAAAATACAATTTGGAGATTCAGCTGGACTACCTCGTTCACAATGTAATAATGTATTTGAAAAACAAATTCATGTATAATTTTCTAGTAAGGTGATTTTACAAACGCCACCTATTCTTAATACAGTATTTCTGAGAACTAGGTAAAATATGTATAACGTTTAGTTACATAAATAAATCATAGATGGCGTTACTAATGTAAAGATTGATTGAATAGAAAAATATACGTACGGCTATTTTACTTTTGATAGTGTAAAAACAAATAATGTAATTTTTTTCCAGACCCAATAGGAAAAGATGAATCTATTCACTAAATCTAGATTCAAAACAACTACTGAGATTTTCCCGGAAAAAACAATGAAATTGCTCGACCTGGGAATCGAACCCAGTACCTCTCGCTTAGCAGTGAAGCTTGCAGACACAAATTCAGGATAAATTTTGAGCTCAAATCTAATAATTCAAATGCGTTTTTTAAAATCTCGCTCTTTTAAAATATGTACCAATAGAGCTACAAACAGTTCGTCTCTGTCGCACATCAGGCGTAAGCGCAGTCTGTCTCTGTTTGACATAAGGTAATCAAGGTTCGAAATGTATCAATACTTAATTTTTTATTGCTATAACAATTTTATTTGTCATAATTGAAGTTAAAAATATTATAATGAAAGTATGTGTGGATTGGGTAGGCGACGACATATACAATCAACCAGAAAAAAATAATAATTATGCACTATGAAAATCGTTTTATTAATAATCTATACATGTACAAAAATGAAGTACGCCTTAAATTAATTACACAAAATAAATTATGATAAACAGAATATGAAAGAAAATCTTTGTTCTAATAATATGTAAACTAAAATAACAATATTAATAATAAATTTAATAAATAATAAAAAAATACACTTCTATAATTAATACCAATGAATTGTTTGCTTATTGTTAATAGTAAACGTAATTTTTCAACAACAGCATAAGTTGCGGTAATAACAGATTGAACAAAAGCTGACCAATTACGGAGCAAATCATCAGTGTGATGTATTGATCTTATAAAAGTGAACTTATAAAATTTATTAAACAGTACTCCATCAAGTGAATCCTCTGAAGAGTCGTGGTGCCTGAAGATGTAGATAATACTAGAAGTACTGCGTCAATCATTACTCTAAAAGAATGTTATACTGTTTTCATTTAGTATAGACTAGCACTTTTCCATAGCCTTGCATGATGTAAAGCAAAAGTATGGCCTATCAGCGTAATTGTAACTTTTGTCTTGTTACTTTGCGTAATTGAAAACGAACAGTTTCAGTGAAGAGGTGAAAAAAAAACTATATATACATACTTACAGTTTACATCGACCTACAACTGTACCTGGATTTTAGTTTTAATTAAAAATAATATCTATAGGTCTCTAGCTGACCATTAACAATTTCAGTGAGAGGGGGTAAGAAAAGAAAAACACGAATTCAATAGTTTATTTCCTCTGAAGCTGCGTATGAGTAATGACGGCCGGCGTCGCTGGGGACACTCTGATTGAATGTTTCTTTCTTTTTCAATTTCGCAAATCGGAATTGCAGAGGCCACTATAGCCCTGACACTGGTAAATGCAATGTATGAGCAATGCTAAACGTGATCGGTGTTTGTACTGGTGGTAGTTAATGCTTATGTGCTCGAATTTTCCAATTTTCAAATTTCGAACTTTCTCAAACCTCGCCAGAGACTAATAATGGTTTTGAAACATTCATAGGTTTAAACCTAAGTCCATATAATCTGCCAGTCGCACTGAACCAGCGTGATCAAGTATGCTGCAAGCCTACGAACAAAAAGCTGTATATTGCAAAGAAAAGTAAAGATCAGAAGAAACATTTCAAAATCGTATCCAGAATTGTTTACATAGTAAAATATATAGAAGAATCATGTCCATATACAAATAAGTTAAATTCATTCCATAATTTGTAAGTTTTATCATCACTCCTTCACTCTGCTCGAATCCATTTCTCCAATACTTGTCAAAAATGTTAATAGATTTCGCTTAGAGCCTAACACTGTTGTAAAGTTCAACGGCGTGGAAATTTACAAATTAATTTATAAATAATTTTCGTAAATTGAAATCGGCCATGATCTAAAAAAATAAATGTTGATGAATGAATTATAACACAAAAATAAAGGAAGAGGCAACATAAATGAAATACAATAATATTAAAAACATTTATTCATCAAATAAAATCGAACTGATTTTTACAGCACCATCTGTAATATAAATCATCAAGTATGTAATGAATTTAATGAGATCATTCGTATTCCATCGATGATGAAACTGCAGGAATTGAACAGTTCTTACTGTGACAAAAACTTGGGCAAAAAAAATTGTATAGCGAAAAAAAAGAATTTACAATAAGTGATTTCGTGTTACTATAGTGGATAAATGATTGTTTATCTAACTTAAAATTTCTAGTAGCAGCGCCTTTAATTCCTGAAGGGGTAGACGAAGAAGTGTAGTTCGTGTTTAACCAGTAACAATTACGTCCCATGATAAAACGGATAGCGAGCCTATTGCCATTCAGCGGCCACAGATCCAGCCTCCGAGATACTACTAGAAATTTCTACTAGAAAATCCAAGTTTCCTAAGACGAAATTCGAAGATAGGACTACTCAATCAGCGCTCGCTCTTGCAATCGATCAAGGAGGCAGTCAGTATTAGGAGTGAAAAGAGAATCAATGGAGTCTAATTTTTGGGCACAACGACAAGGACAGCAAATATAAAATCCCCCAACAGGAATGCGATGAATGTTGCAATTGTTCTATATTTAGCCAGCAACAAATGTTTATGATAAGTGTACATTGTTCTCAATAATTACGTACAACCTGCAATGACGCCTGAATTATTTATAATATATTCTATTACGTTATACGCTGAATCACCTGAGCGAGTGTGAAGTTTAAAAGAAGAGTGCAAAAAATTTCTAATACAAAAAGGTTTTCATTCAATTCGTGAATTTTTAGATGACACAGTTATATTTGTAATTGTATTTTTAATTTGTTAATTCTCGTGAAATTTTATTTATTACTTAATCTGTTTTATGTAACAATATTAATACTTGGAAGGAAATGTAACTTTTTTATATTTAATATTTGTATACCCAAAAGGGTGGTCGTAACTTACACATATTATATTTATTTAATGGACTTATGAACAATTATCTTCAGAAATAAAGTAATTTAAATTTAATTGTTCCATCAATACAGACGTGCTTTTTTAGTATTTAAATCGTTATCCGAATTTGAATTAAGAACGTTTTTTAACCAATACATATATCATGTGTATAAACACTGATGAGACATTTAATAATAACAATTATAAGAAAAAATTAAATTGGCACTTAATCAACATTACGTCTCTTTCACGCGATTCGTGAATCGCAAATATATTTGTCAGTATAGTGCCATCAGGAAGTTATATTCAAATAACTCTTTGGTTTGGTTAGAATTTACTCAATTGGAATGGGAATGACCCTACTTACCTGAGTCATTTCGATACCAATAAGTTCCCTATACATTTCATTATCATTATCGTCATCATTATCATCATATAAATTATCAGGTGCAAAGTCTACCACGCTGGCCAAGTACAGAGTAGCAGTTCTGACGTGTCTTAGAGAACATTAAGGAAAGTCTAAAGTGCGCAGATTTCTTTACGTTTTTCTTCACCGTTACAGGCAGTCATATTTAATTTAAAATCCTAGCCATCTAGTACTTTTGCTTTGCAGAATAGATATCCTTCGGGTATACTACAAACCTGCAGTCTCACCCGTAAATAAAGTTATGAGGTTGTGCATTCCCCTTGTTAGAAGTACTCACTAGATATTTAAGCAATGTGGTTGCCGATGGAAGGTCTGGATTCCTGCTGGTGGAAGGTGCAACGCAGACATCGACGTATAGAGGAGACATAATACTACATGATAGCAATTGACTTGGATTTTCCAAATCACAACAGCCCCCTGAAAACATTACTTTTTTTAAACACTATCCTACTCATAGTAGATTTGATTTTTGATATATGCTATATACTTAAATTTCGTCACATCCAAAAAAAACGTAAATCACACCTGTAATCCCCGAAGGGGTAGGCAGAAGAGTGTAGTACACTGCCACGTTTTACTAGTTAAGTTTAAGTCCCATGGAATAGGTGGTGAGCCTATTGCCATAGACAGGGCACAATTCCAGACTCCGAGTCAGTACTAGAAATTCTAAATCAGAAAATTCTAATAGCACCCGACCCGGGATTTGAACCCAGGACCTCCCGATCGGCAGTCGCGCTTGCAACCACTCGACCAACGA
>DWFV01000747.1:0-12932 GCA_018246775.1 Parelbella machaon machaon
CTTATTCATCATCATCATCATTATCAGCCTACTATTTTCATGTAATGGTTATAAAATTATTTACCTTGTGTTGTTAGCAATGGCCTTTAAAATTATCTGTATTGTTCCTTTTTTTATTAACTTATTTATAACGGACTTAACATTGTTTACGTTGCGTTATTAAATTCTTTTATTGTATGCTCATACATGAACATTTGAAAACTGTAGTACAATTTAATAATAATTACAGCTCAAATAAGGTTGCTTACATAAACGATATATGTACCTATCATTTCCTCGTCTCCTTTAGCTATTATTATTACAGATTTTTAGGTTAATAGAATGCCATATAAATAGGGTATTTAATAATTCATAGCGAAATTTTTCACTATATCGTTCAAGGCTGCAGTTCCTAACGACATACATACTTGAGTTCGTACTTAGTGCTTGTGAAGATACCAGCTCCCCGCGGCGCATTTATCTCGTCTTATGATGTATGTGCTTAATGTTCTCGCGAACACTGTATAATGCGTTGTGTTAAGAATGAAGTTTGTTTCCTGTAAATCTTTGAATTGAATTAATTGAAGGTGCTTGCGTTAAAACTAAGTAACTGTGGTTAATTATTGTTATAATTCAAATTATAGTTAAAAGGGAAAAAAACTCTTATAACATTGTTTGTTTTTGCAAGTTAGCTATACGCAGTAATAATATACATATAAACTAAGTGTCCAAGTGCAAGATCGTATGCTTAATCGTAGCTTAATCGTAAAGGGAATTTTGAACTCGTTTTTTTACGATTTCTGTATCACAAAAACATGATTGTACTTGACGATCGTAATAATTACGTTTAAGTAGATTTCAAATAAATTATAATCGCAAATTACCTCTAAAGGCATATTGCTATTATTTCTAAGTGCTATGAAACGCTGGGTAAACGAGTTAACGGCTCATCTCACGGAAAGCGGTCGGGATAGCACATGAGCTCCAACCAATTGAGTTATAAGACAAAAGCTACGCTGAGTTATTAAGCAGTTAATAGGGTATTTAGTGATATTGGCTACCCATTTTGTCACTAATCTAGCGCTACGTTTAAATTATATAAAGATAAATATCATAGTGTATTATTATTTTTTCCCAGAATCACACTGTTGAAAGCAACATGCTAAAATATATTCTAAATGTTATCTACTGAGAATGTAGTACGCACACTGTTTTTATTTTTCCTCCTCATCCTTATTTGAGGAACCTTCTGGCCGAAAGCCATCCAATTACACATAAACATTGATCTGCGAATCCAATAAGGGATCCAGTCTTCTGTGCATATGTGGGCTTTTGTATGGGACAAAATTTAATGGCATCAGGACGCTTCAATATCCTTGTGAGTTCCAAATGGAATTACGGATACATGGGAAAGCGTTATTAAGCAATGTGATAGCTTATGTATATTTTTGGATAAAAATATATCAATATGTATATCATTCTGTAGTTACAGACGATGTTAAAAATATTAATTACAGTATACATTGAGACAAAATTGTTTATCATTTAAAACTTAAACACATTAGCATTATATACATGGACGTTAAAATATTGTACTAGCAAAGATTCCCTGCGGTATGAGGAAAGGAAAGTGGGGTTATATCAGTGTAATATGCGGTCTATTTCTTATACTGCATATACAGTTTTTATATATAAGTACGTGATATCATAAACTAGGCGAAAAGTTTTAAAATATGCCATATTCGAATAAGAATGAAGCGAAAATGAGTTTGAACTGGGAAACAATAGCCTCTCGCTGAATGCCAAACTGGAAAAAATTGCTGTTCTCAACTTAAGGTCTAAATGTAGATTGTTGGCCATTGTGTGAAAAGTATTTAATAGTAGAAAGCCAATTCTTAGTAGATTATAATAACGGGAATTTTTTTTTATTGGACATTATTTTTGGACATTCTGACATATATTACATGTGCCTTCTTGGAAGACATGATGTCAAATTACAGACAAAGTGAAAAAACATTATTTTGTGCTATTCATGTTAAATTACGAATACGATTATTAACAGTTAAAATCATCATAATGTCACGCTTGTATTTATCTCAATGGTAGGCAGAGAAGTGCAATACACTCCCACTACTCACTATTTATACGTACAAAATAATAGGCTAGGTTAAATTTTTAATTGTTATTAACTGATGTTTAGATTTTCATAAGATTAAAAAGACATCTGGCTGTACATACAACGGTGGAGTATAGAAGAGTAGTGCTATGAACGTTTCGCTTGCAGATTCAATTATTCTCGCGGTTGATCGTACGCAGGGCACGACGGCGGGCTGTCGGGTTAATCACCGCTTACATTCCGTAGCTCATTGGGCCAGGATTGTATTGACGTCGTTTCTGTTCCAGCGCGGATGGGATTTTTCTAGTCAATATTTCCTGTAAGCAAAGCCTCGAAATATATGCAATTATTTCCTCTCACCACAATCTGATATAAGTAACATGTATTACATAGTAACTTGTATGTAATCTGATACAATTAACATGTTATATGTATAGATTACAATCTGTGTACAAATTAAGATCAACTACCGTGTTACTGGATGCCGATTTACCTCATTTAAAAAGAGGGTTGTTAGGAAGAGAATGTGTCTATAACTTATATTGAGGTAAAATCTGTAATACCTCATGTTATTGGACGTGTCATTCACTGTCACCTATAATGTCTAGGACCAGTTATGTATAAGTTGTGACCAGTTACAGAAACGCTTATATAAATTTGATGCGGTTATATCTCACATGGTGTTGCTTACTTGTAGGATAGGTTGCTCTTCACCAGAATCTCAGAGCACTAGTCCGTATATGCTCTTTTAATGTATTAAGACACGGGTTGTAATACTCAGTAATGAGATGTAACCAAAAAAAGTACTCGTCAAAAGTAAAAGTCCTTTTATTATTGTAAGAAGTATGTTTTTAATATTTCCATCAGCAGATGTAGTTATGAAATCTACTGGTGCCTCCATTAATTTCCCCAAAGCGGACAAAGCGTTCTTGGTCCTTTCTTATGAAACGCTAAGGCGTGGAATTCCGAGGACGGCCGAGTTTTTCAATTGTTATGATCAAGGCTCTTGAGACGGGAATGAATAAGCCTTACCTAGGTTAATGCCGTACTTTTCAGGTCACATCGTCACTTTGCTCCAGGTGAGATTGATGTCTGTTCACGATAAAAACCTTCTTGAATCGGTATTATTAAAATCACTTCATAAAATATTATCGAATAACATATTTTGTATCTAGCTGTAATTAAAATTTGGCTGTTATAATTCTTAAATTAAAATCCAGCGTCTTCATTGTATAAATGAAAAAGTCAATGCAAAGATTAGATGTTGCAGCTTAAAATAATCGCTTTCGTCAATCTGACGAAATTCCAAAAAGTCGATATTCGCACAGTGCCACCTAACAATTATTACACTTACTTTTAGTTATCTTTTTATCAACTTTATTTCACGTACAATAAGTTTTAAATGGTATTTTTAATTTCCTCACGATTTATATCAACGAAGCGTTGAAAATTCGATTCAGGATATGAAACAAATGAAACAAATTGCTTCTGTAGAGCTTGATTTATTGGCCATAAAACAACCAGAAGCTTTAAGACCAATGATATCGATAGAGCCACCAAACAAAGAGTTTGTGAAACTTACGATATATTGGAAACGTGCCAATTTGTAAGGGTTTTCATCGTATCACTCACTGGTGTTTTACACCATGTTGATAACATTTTTCACAATTATAGTCATGACATGTCATGTTATCACCCTATCTCAGTTCACTACTGGACATGGACCCCCGCTAATGAGTGCTATAGCGCCCTATACTCGGCTTGTGGGATCCAGTTTAACAGTAATTAATAACTCTAACAATAATTTAATGTTCGTACGTACGTACATACATACATACATAAATACATACATATATATATTCAAGCCCGGTCCCTTACGGGGTAGGCAGAGAGCACGACAATTCAATGTGCTTAAAAAAAATTACGTAGCATAGTAAATATATGTAAATTGACATTACTAGTAAATTTCGTTACAGCTCTGTGATATGATTTTTTTTTTTTTATAAACCTGACACTTTGCGAACTTTCACTTATCTACATATACTCGTATGTCTTCTAAGGACCTTATTTTATCTCTGTCAGTAAGTAAAACACTCTGAATAATATAAATAGTAAGTCCGTGCAATGTTAAACTTGTACAGGACTTGAAACTCACAGCCCGTATACATGCATATATTAGTAAACTTGAACTACAATGAAATGTTGTCCAACAAAGTTCATATTAGCCTAAGGAAATTGAAAACTTTAGCATTTAGACATCAATTAATTATCTATACAATTACTTTCAGAATGACAGAATGTTCGTAAATAAATGTCATGAATATTTCATCTTATCAAAAACTGAAACTATAATGGAAATTACATGTGATCACAGCAAAAAAATATTATCTTGTTATTAAGTCTGCAGTGATCGATTTAAATTCTATAGGTATACGAAAACTTGGTAGAAAAATTGTTACTTTAATTTTAATGAAACATCAAGCGAGTAATGATGGAATTGTATGTGACAAGAATAATTATGGTGGTAAGTAGGAGATATAGAAGGCTGTTCATCACGAAAGCGAAGTAAAGATATCGAAAGCAGGCAAAATGTTTTTACAAATGAAGCCCGCATGCAGGCAATGGATATATGGCGCATAATTTATCACAAGCTCTCGTGATAATGATACCGTTTTATTTTCTTACCTGACAATGGAGATACGAATGTAGAGGGGACGGATTCCCGCACAGCTTATTAAGACAACTTGTTTTGTATTGTTGAAATTGAATATCGGCAAGTATTAAGTATTGTAAGCAATCAAATATCTTTATTCGTTGGTATACACGATGTTGTAATTGGATATCGGTATCCATGAATGGGATCGTAAAAAGGGTGTCTTTTATTACATAATAGATGGAAAGATAAGATGGATATTAATGATGATGGAGATGAATCTGATTATGATAAACATAATGATGGCGATGATGAAGTTAATTCTAATTTCGATGACAAACATTTTTGTTCAAGCTTTTCTATTGCTCACAGTGAATCATAAGGAATCGGCGCTATTTATTACAGAGAGGTATTTATTATCAAATTTTTTTCGGATCGTTTAGACGTAAGTTCCGAGTGCCCAACTGACCAATGACGATACCCAGTGCTTATCTATAATCGATGATTTATATAAAAATGATAATATAATAAAATCATTATAGATACATAGTACATACATTTTTGAAAGTGCATTGGTGATGTGATACGTCTCAATATTCAATTGTACACGATGAGTTTAATGGATGTAATAAAATAAGAGACGACTGAGGAGGACATTGTCGTCACACATATATGTGTTGAAAGTACCAACAAACAATCTGAACAAATTCTCATTCGCCACTTCAGAATATTTGGCAATTGCAAAAAGTTTCTAGCGGCGTTGCGTAATGAACGAACTTAGGCCAATGAAAGAGTTAAAGCTCGTGGAACTCGTGACTTTGTTATTGAGAAAATTGGTAATTCATTGCGTATATTGAAGTTACTTCACTCAATTCACAGTTACCTTGTGAATTATTGGAAAAACTTCGGTACGTTATGACATAGCAAAGAAGGTAGCTAAGAATAATATACCCCACAAAAACAAAAGGTTTCGATGGAAAAAATGAAATCCTTTGTTTGTTATAGTGGCAGATCGGAATCTGTCTCTTCATGTTTGATTGTAATCTGTTTATTTACACATTGCATTGCATATTACACATTGCACTCTCAACTCTCAACTTTTTATAAATTTACAAATTCTTGTAAGGCATTAGACTTTTTTAAATTGAAATGTTTTTATCTATGTATTTTATTTTCCATTGGTTATATTGATATGAAATATGAAAGTATTTTTATTTTTCCAGATGTAATGGGAATATGGTAGGTATCTAACAAATAATTTTTACTTCATATATACTGCAGCTCAAAACAGTAACAGATGTTTTGGCACTCCCAGAGATTTAGTTAAGACTTTGTTAATGAATGTATTCCTGGATTAATAAAAATATACCGCAAATAATACAATCTAATAGCAACGATAAAAAACATCACGTCTGTATTTCCCCGAAGGGGTAAGTAGAAGAGTGTTCCTAGTACACTCCCACAATTCACCAGTTACCTATGTTATACCTATGTTGTACGTACCATAATGTTATAATCAGCAGTCGCGTTAGCAACTGCTACCTCGTTGGTTGAGCGGTGGCACTCGCGACTGCCGATCGGGAGGTCCTGGCTTCAAATCCCGAGTCGGGTGCTATCGAATTTTTCTAATTTAGAATTTCTAGTAGTGACTCGGAGTCTGGAATTGTACCCGATGTATGGCAATAGGCTCACCACCTATTCCGTGGGACTTAAGCGTAACTGGTGAAACGTGGGAGAGTACTATACTCCTCTGCCTACCCCTTCGGGGATTGCAGGCATGATGTTTCGCGTTAGCAACCAATCGACCCATGAGGCATTACTTCAAGTAATTTTGTTACATGATATATCGATGATAAGTAATTTTTTATTGTATTATTACATTTACAAAAATGCACAAAATAATCAAACGTTACATACGCGCGAGATGATTCTTTTGTGAAACGTCAGTTGATTACTGCATAATAAATGTATGTTATATAAATTCCAAAAGAAATAAAATTCCGTTCTCCACAATTACAACTTCTTGAGTCTTGTACAATCAGAAATAAAATGGTCAGAAAGAGCGAGCTTACTGAAACTGTATGTAAGTGCAGTGGCCTCATTTGCACTCGTGTGAGAGTATAACCCAGTTTTCGTTATACTTTACAGTTTCTACTAATGCGAATTGTACAAGTTAGTTACGGTTTTTGCGTTTCATTAAATGTATTGTATATTTACAAATGTTATATTTATTTAAATGTTGTCCTAAGTTGAAGGTGTTAAGAGCGATGGACAGATGTATATAGGTATATACCCAGCAGAGGGATATAAAATGTATGGTTGTAGCTAACGTATAGACAAAATAGTTTGCAAGTCGTTGGCGATAATAATAATAATTATATCTTGGAACTCAAACTCTTGCACTGGGCACAGACGTTGCAGCTAAACTGCTTACTTGAATTCCTAAATATACTCATATATATCATTTTATACCCAGAAATAAAATATATTATCTAAATTTGAGTTCTTAATGAATAAGATATAAAAAGATACGTGGTTGAAATTAAAGAAGCAGTACTTGAGAAATGCAATATAATATTAAGCGATGAAACCAAACGAACAAGAGTTGACTAATACTTTCATTAATTATGTACTGATCACATTCAAGTATGCATTACAAATTTGTATGTCGTTATTAAGTAACGGGCCGTATAGATGTATCAATGCCTTATAGTGAAAAAAACATACCGACATATATGGAAAATATTTCATGATTTTAGCTACTCCTATATAACACATATACAGATTGCAGAGTGTTACCAAAATGTCCAATAGCGGTTTGTACTATTAACTATTCGTGTAATTTAGACAAACTTTTAAGAAATGGTTATACAGTAGGCGATATAGTTAAGTAACAGCTAACATACGTTGCAGTGTTCCGCACTCAGTCATTTGTCAAATTTATGCTACGAATAACACCGAGGTAAATGGATTACATGTGTCATTTATGACAAATCCATCAATTATTTCTGCCTTATGAGTTTTCAGACTCACGACACGTTACAGTAAATGGTTTAGACAACTGGCATATACATTTCTCATTTTATTAACCAAGATTGAAAGGACCGTAGGTCGCCCTCCTACCAGGTGGTCTGACGACCTGAACAAAACAGCGGGAAGCTGCTGGATTCGGAAGGCCCAGGACAACTTACAAACAAGACATTCTTAACACCGCGATAACCGTATTTCCAATAGCCAAGCGCATAATTTTCTTGTTACGTTTAATTTCGCGTACCTACTATATCGTTACTTTGCAAAATGTTTATATTCGAAATTTCCAGTCAGGAACAGCTGATGTGTGATTAATGTACGGTTGCGCCATACTTTGGGATGATGGAACACCGCGACACGGAAATTAATTATCACGAAGTGTACGGAGACAACGGAGATATCTACGTATTTCGGTTTTAATTATTAAGATGTTCAAACCTGTGAACTTTACGATTTTGTATTAAATTCTCTTACTAAAAACAGCAACATCACGCCTGTTATTCCCGAAAGGGTGGGCAGAGGAGAGTACTGCTCGCACATGTTTTACCCATTACATTTAGGTACGTCCCACAATGGAATAGGTGGCAAACCTATTGCCAAACACAGGGCTCAGATTCAGACTTCGTGCCTCTACTAAAAAATCTAAGTTAGGAAAACCCTATAGTATCCGATTAGGGATTTGCACCCAGGACCTCCCGATTGGCAGTCGTGTTTGCAACCGTTCGACCACCTGGCAGCCAATTCACTTCTTGTAGTCACAAATACATGTTACATATTAAATGTGTAATTTTTTTTCTTGACAGAGGCTATCTGCAGAGAAGCCTTTAACCTAAAGTGGCGCTCCAAACTATATGTCACATCGATTCCCGCTGACTGTTATCCCTGACATACTACGACGTCATACTTATCGACTATACTCACCGGTTAACTTACTTACATGTTATATATACGGTAAATTGCAGTGCAGTATAGATTTATTGGAATAAATCTTTTGTTTCTTCCAAAATATTAATTATTCTAAGCTCAACGCGCTATAGAAGAAATCTCCGTTTGGTGAACTTTCTAAAAGTTCTATATTTCGGTAAATATTATTACCTACATATGTGGGCCGTTACGTACACACCGTTATATGTAAAACGACGTGTAAATAAATGTATACAATAATTTCCTTCGAAACTGATAAGGGTCGTAAACAAAATATGTTTATTTAGATATGCGGATTGCCGGTCCGATTCTTAATCCTTTTGCCATTGTGTAAGGGTTATGATTACACAGACTTCAGCCGGTATTTCATATCCCGTAATATAGAACAGACATTTTATATCATGAAATTAGGTTGGCCTTATTATTAAAACGCAAACATTTGCTTAATTTATTATTATTAGATAGCTATACCTTGTGGAGGACGACTAATTTTCATTCAGTAACGGGTTCCTGACAAATTAGGTTGAGATTTTCAACCTATTTAAATTTGGACCTTATTATTAGTATTCGTACACTATTCCTACACTACTATGATTATAGTGTATATGTATGTATATCTAACAGAGCCCCTACCATAGACTAATGGAGTGGCGACGATTAGGGGAGGTCAACCATAGACTCTTAAAGGCTGATGAATGTATGAATATCTATGGAGGCCTTTCCTCTTATATAAATAATGATCACGAGTTTCAAAAACGAAACAGGAAAAGCCAGGCCCTCACGATTATGTGGGTTAGCTATCATAGCAATAAAATTTTAACGGATACATGAATATTGAACAACCATGAAAAAGAATTCGGTATTTGAGCTCTCACGGGAACTGCCTTGCGATTTCCTTCATGTTTGTACTTTCAGAATAAATTAAACAGTGATACCTTATTCCCTTAGAAATCGTCAACCACATCGGTACTGTTTCGTTTATGTTATTTTTAGAAATCATACTACATTTTTTCCTCACACACCGACCAGTATTGGAAAATATATGAGATTCGTGTATCCATGAATAATTCATACACATATTGTCCCATAAATCGTAAAGTACACTGTGATATTCAATATACAGCCTCTCTATTATTAAGTCTTGAGGTCACTCATCATTTATCACAGCGAAATCTGGAAGAGCTTCTAAAGGATGAAAAATGTTAATAAAATAGTCAATTTCCAAACGGGCAGAGACACTGCGCTTAAAACCGCTTTGACAGTCCTATAGGTGTGCAGTCTGACATTCTTGATACAACTACAAAGGAGATATTCCGTTTCAATGCTGTCATATTCTGACGAAACTGAGACTCAGATGATCAATGAATAATTTAAGGTTTAACAAATTACTTGTGTTTGTCCACACGAAACCGTCACTCACGAAAATGTTACATATATTAATGAATATACCATATTTTATTGTTAGGAACCAGTAGACGTTATAATTCCATGTCACTGTTGTATATGATGAAATTGAAGATCGTATATCAAACATTATAGAAGTCAAACTTGCCGAGAAAATTTAGTGAGGAGTATTTAAAAGTTGGTATAGCTTCCCGTTGTCAGTCAGTGCCGCTCCCCCTGTATCTCGAACAGCGAACGACGCGCTAACCATCGCAGAGATTTATGAAAGTGGCCTGTCTTTTAAGCACCTTAATGAAAAGGAAAGTTTATATACTTTTCCTTGGAGGTTTTTCAAATAAAATTACGTGAACAAGATTAGAATAAATAATTTGAACTTTTGGTGGCATTTGAAGTTTTCCCGAATCCCCCTCTCGCTGCTTTGAGTAGCGAGTTCTGAGCGCTTACGTATAAGAATAATAGAACAGTATAAAATAGTCCCGTAGTACATATTAAGCAATGAATTATTTAAAAGTAAAGAAAAAAGCAATCCACTAATATTTGAATGGTAAAATTTAAGCATTAAAAAATTTCCGGTTGTCGTTTTATTCTCGAAGTCATTCCCCTTGTTTCTCGAAGTCGGAATGAGGCGCTAAACGGTGTGGAGATTGATGAGAGTGGCTACTTTCCACATTTACATAATAACGCATAAACGTCGGAAAGAGAGAATTATGACAAATGTAATTCATTAGAAGTACATGGTCTTTGCATTGAGAGCATGTACTGGTATCATATACCAGTACATGCTATATCGGATATAATATAGTAACATAACACTAGTAATAGTAATATATACATATATTAACAGAGAAAAACCAAGTTCAGGGGAATTTATGTTTGTGAACTTTTTTTTCTACAGAGTAGTTTCGTCCTAGCCATAGCCGTGATTGCAAGTTAGTAGAAATGGCAATGTTATTGAAAGAGTCTACGAGATATTTTGTTTTTTTTTTTAAACCAATACTAACGTTTTTCATTTTGTCATTTTGAACGAGATTATTGTAGTTTTTTTTATTATGAGTGTAAAAGTTATAAAAATTGTCACATATTTGTATTTGACCTTTCACTTTATTTCCTTTCTAACGAAAGAGCCGTCGTGGTAATAATAACTTTTGTAAAATTTTTAAGAATTGTTTTGTTTTTTTAATGTTCTTAAAGGCAAAGAGTGTCAACGTTTCTATGCATAATTTTTTTTTCATAATAGTTGCGGAATATCTTAATCATATTAAACCTATAATATTTAAAAAGTCTACGAAACTTTTATGAAATAGCATGTTCACGTATTTTAATACGGTTGAAAGCTTATGACAGGTAAGTAATCTATCTCATTCTTACCTTTTCTTTATTAAAGTTGCATATTCTGTGGGTATGCTCTTCATATTCCTTTGTTTGTGATTTGATAATGTGGAACATAAGGATTTTCTCTCACTATGACTCAGAATGTGTGGAGTAGCTTCTTATTTCTTTAATTTAGATTTAGTTTTAGTATTGAATTGTTTAGTACAGATGCACTTTCGTGAAAACACAGTCCTTTGACATCCCTCCTTGACAGTTTCTTTGAGTCTACATCAGAATAATACGGTTTCACAAATGTTCTTTGACTTTTAAATTCCGCAGTCTGTTTATATGACGATAAAATATATTTTGCCGACTATAACTTATTTTACTATCTGTACATCATACTCAACATGTGCCAATATAATTTAAGTTTTCGAGAAGGGCTTGTCCCTTCGGCCTAACCTGATCGAGAGATTAAATTTTGAGTGTCATATTACGCGTAACTTATTTCCTATGATATCGTTTCATTAACGACTCGCTTCGTATAATAGCGTTAGATACAACTAAAGTCTCATGTATATTTAACCCTTTTTTGACCATTCTATCTTTTGTCTACTTTTTGAAAACTCAAATTAGGTATTATTAAATATAATTTTGATACGATAATCTATTTTATACTTATCTATTTCGTAGCCGAGTTCAACACATGAACTTATTTTTTATGAATCTTAACGCTAATAACATTACATTAACCTGTCAATATAATAATTAGATTGTTAGTTTTTTTTATGAATATGATGGAAAAATGATTAAAATTTGAATTATAGTTGGCAAATCCTTAAAATGAATAAATATCTCCGCACAGAATTCAAGTCGTTTTCCAGGCGAAATTCAGCGTGTAGTTTTCTACACGTCGTTTCGTTCCAAGCAATATACTTTTATGATTTAACGAACAAAACAATATCCGTGAAATAGAATCGTGTCTTATCTCTTCTATCTGTTGTTAAAGAAGTCTTCTAAATACAAGTCCTTTCGATGTTTACAGACCAATAACCTAACAAGATTAATCCAACAGCATAGCAACGTTAACCCTTTGTTAATAGTCGATTAAAGCATTTGGCAATCAAAATTGATGTTAACTTGTACGTGTTTGCTTAAGAAAATGTACAAAAATTTATAAAATACATCATTTATTTTGATTTTATTATGTCAATTTAATATCTTAGAGTTTCGAAATAAAAGTTACTTTAATCGACTGCCTCGTTGGTCAAGTGGTTGCAAGCGCGATTGCGGATCGGTAAGTCCTAGGTTCAAATTCCGAGTAGGGTGCTATTGGATTCTTGTAATTTAGAATTTCTAGCAGTGTCTCGGAGTCTGAAATTGTGTCCGGTGTATGGTTATAGGCTCACCGCCTATTCCATAAGACTTAAACGTAACTGATGAAACGTGGGAGTGTATTACACTTCTCTGCCTACCCCTTCGAAAAATACAGGGGTGATGTTACGTTTTTATGAC
>DWFV01000748.1:0-12928 GCA_018246775.1 Parelbella machaon machaon
CCTTCTCTATATCCATACAAAATATCTATCAAACAAATAAAATTAAAATTTTCTTTTGAAAAATGCAACCATTCCATCAGTATTTTCTTATGACGTTGTCACGTTCAACTATCGTCAGTAAACCGACTTAACAGACAACTGATTTTTTGTTACTTCGGTTATATATTTCATCCCATAAGCTTAGGTTCAACAAAAGCCAAGTTATTGAAGAACCTCAAGTTCTTCAACCTATATCTGAATTTAGCTTTTTTCTTCAGGCGGCCCATGTGCTGCAGCGTCTTGATCAACGGCAAGAAGCGATACAAGCCGTTCAGCTGATCTCCAAGGCAGAACACAAACGACGATTCTATATATGCTGAAAATTAACAGATATTCATGAATTCATTCGGAGTGTACTTAGTAGAACACGAAGATAACATGAATTGAGTCTATATAGATAAACATAGATAAACTTAATTGTGGGTTTTTAAATATGATGAAATATCTACGCTCGGTGTAACTGCAACACTTCATCAACTGCTTAATCCTCAGCACCCTCAACGAGCAGAGAGACGAGTTTAGTTGGCTGAGTGCAACCCTTTTTATGTGCAAAGGTTTCGCACGGACTTCCTTTAAGATTGCGCTAGGTCGATAATTTACTCCACCGCACAGCAGTGCGACAAGATATGGTATCTGCAGCAGCAGATACCATATCTTGTCGGATAGTTTTAAAGGTATATTTACAACTATTATACCAAGCTAATATTTCAATCGATTACTCATCAAATATAAGAACACTCATACAAATTTGCCACTAAGGAAGGACTCAGTAATTAACATTCTAGAGCGGACTCCGCCTCGTAGTTCTTAATTTTACAATTGCGTTACAATGTGTGTAGTTACATCTACTAGAGCGCCTTATTATTTTCATTTGTTATTATCCAAAACAAAAATTGCCTTAAATGTATAGGGAACTCTTATAACGAGTTATAAAAAAGAATGTATTTACACTATAATGTGTTAATTAAACAATACCTTAACGCCATTATGTTATTATTATTAATAATAAAAGCGTGCGATGTGCCAAATACCTATATATTTCCTTACAGACTTTCCATGCTTCTTCTACGTTCATAACTGTTTCATATAGGTATGCGGATTTTTTATACAAAAAAAACGTAAACATAACATCACGCCTGTAATCCCCGAAAGGGGTATGCAATTGAGTGTACTACACTCCCACGGTTCCTCAGTTAGGTATGTTTACGTCCCATGAAATAAGTGGTGAGCCTACTGTCATACACCGGGCACATATCCAGACTTCGAGTCACTACTAGAAATTCTAAATTTAAAAAGTCCAATAGTACCCGACCCTTGGATTTGAACCCAGGATCTCCTGATCGAAAGTCGCGCTTGCAACCACTCCAACAACAAGGCAATCAATTTACGACGTTTTTTATACATTTTCATGTTATATATTCAATGTATTTACATGAGCTTACGGCGGTGATGATTTTGTTTTCCCAAAACATCTTGCACTGAGCAATGTCCATATAACAATGATTCTTGAACATTATGGAAGGTTCTCGCGCTATGATGCCGGGTACTCCGCACACAGGGGCGTACGTGTCAGGACATTCCTGCGATGTATCACTTTTTGGTTACTGTTTTTCGCAATCGAAATATTTATTTGTTTGTGGTGGTGAAAACATCTTAGTAGGTAAATACGTAAGTCCCTGAAGTATATTATGCAAGTATTTACGAGTAATTGACAGATGATATATGTATATGACTAAATTATTTTCAATATTCATTAATTTATGGCAATTATTGAAATGTACGTAAAAGCTTTCTCATTTAGAGAAGAGACGCATGTCCAACGGTGGACCGGTAATCGGGTTGTTAAAGATTAAGATATATCATTCAATAAAAGCATTACAAAACCTCGGGTAACCAAAAATTTCCTGTATCTTTGTCACAACACATAATATAAAACTCAATTAATAGATCGACAATAAACTTTTGTACCTAAAATTACTGGTGTTAATATTAAAATTGATAAATAAGGATTTTGGCGAAAATTGACATATTGACAAAGCCAGGCAACAAATGACGCCACTTTATCGTTTTATTTACGCACAGAGGAGAAGATATAGAATCGAATAAATTATTTGCAAAATATGTATATAGAGACATAAAAACACACTATGTCGTAAAATGTATATATAGATGATGGTTTAAACGTACTGTCGGACATTTATGGTAGCACGAAGACAGAGTAGGCCTGTGAAACACGTCCGATTTAATCTCCTTAGGGATAGTAATCCATGGCTGAAAAACTTTAATAGGGCCAGCGTTTTTCAGTAACCTTCTACGTGTTTCCATCTGTGTTTCATCTATCTTCATTATTGGTAAGTCAAAAACATGTGTTGCAGCGAAGAAGTTGTCTATAGTCTTATTGACATCGTACGTACTGTCCAGTAACGAACCGTCAACGAATATAACTCTGTTAGGACTCTCTAATGTACGTTCAAAAGCACTTACAGGTTCTGATTTTGTAGTTTCAATTTTGTTTTGACCTGAATTTTCACTGGAAACGCTTAAAGCACCTTCACAAATAAACATATCTGTTTGAATAAATGAATCTTTAACTGCACTGTTATACTTCAGAAAATCACAATTATTGCTAAAAAGTTTAATTCTATAGCCTTTACCCTCTCGTCTTATTGCACAAATTTCATTTTCTGTAGACTGTCTGCTTATATCTGCACATTCATTAATTTGATTTTCATTATTATTCTTTTTTATTTGATTTACATTATGAATGTTTACATCTGTTTGTTTGTATTGAATCCGTAGAGCGTTATTTGGTATTATGAACTCATTATTTGCTGTTTTAATTACTTTATCTCCATCATCGTCCAATCCACTCGTCCATAACTGTCTGCAGTGCTCGATGCTTATTAATCCAAACGCTGTAAACGATTCAAGCAGTTAATCAAATTCACAGTCGATTGCACACGGCTTCTCTGCAAATGTAATTGGATTGTATGAACCCGTATACCGAGAAAAATGTAATATTTCACTCTGACTTTAATTCACATTGCTCTGAAATTATCATACCATTTTGCTGTCGATTTGACCTAACCATAATTATTACAACCAAATAGTCAAAATTTACATTATGAAACACTTATTTTACACTAAACTATTTATACTAGATCCCTCTAAAAATTTTAATTGAATTATCTGGAATAAAAATAATTTTAGTATGTACTCGTATACCTGTGTATGCACTCCCAAAATAAATAACAACTTAAATAAAGGCCCAATAAATTACAACATTGACTCGATTTTTAGTTTAATAACCTGCAAGCCGAGGGTTCTGAGTTCCAATCCCGCCTAGTATAAATACAGTGTAGTAATACGTTCCCTCGATTGATCACAGTACCTACATACAGTTGTTTATCCCACCATTGAACAGGTGGTGAGTCTATTGCTATAAACCTGGCATACATCCAGATACTGTGTGCCAATCCTGGGAATTGCAAATTAGAAAAATCTAATATTACTTTGCCTTAATTCGAAACGAAGGACATCTTGATTGATAGTCGCACTTGCAACTATTCGACAAACAAAGCTGTCAATCATAAATAGTAAAACATTATTAATAATTGTTATTCATAAAAGCATGTAAGTATTTAGAAATTCATTATAATGTTTAAATCACCGGACTCGCTATCATGGAACAGTTGAAATTGTCTCAAAATATTGTATTAATAATTAATAATACAAAATAAAATATGCAGAAATACATCATACAAGTAGTGTCCCAAAATTATAGAAAATAACCATACGTCACAGTGTTCAAGTTACCTTCGTTGCCGTCCAGCGCGCAGCCATGGCTTAGCAGAGCACATTCATTGTCAAACAACCTCAAGCGTACGAAGGGCCCCTCGTCCCTTACACCACAAACGTTCGTATTTGAATTGATATCACAATCCAAATTATTACACAGCTCTTTGATATCCCTATCTCTCGCTAGTATAGTTGCACAGGTTATTGCGAAATGTAAGTGTACTTTAAATAACATTTTCTTGCTGGATACTGTACTTCTCATAAGCATGGTCATTAAAACATGATATTGCCCATTAAATCGAAATTCATTAAAATGTGTCGATTTCCCACGATCTACTCAATTTTAATTATTTCTTATCTCTTTCTTACTCACGCTTAGTAAGTTCAAGTACTTACTAGTCTATTACGATATTATATTTGCAATGCATCCATTTCATCATCCATTATTAATATTCTGTCACGACCTATTGTACCCATGCGATGAGACAGAGGGATAGAAAAATCATTAAAAGCAAATGACAAATACCATTCCAAATTAGAACATAATAAAACAAAATTGAATGTCCCTCATATAAAATTTCAGAAGGCATCGGCTGTGGGATTTAAGAGGCCATTCACACAGCCCAATGTAGGAAGGCCTGGAGAGCCCTTACAAGCGGAACGACCTTTGGTGGTCACGATCCTCAGTCATGAGGACACGATTAAGAAGACAGTAATTGAACTGTTAAATCATACATCTTCAATATACCAAATCATTATGTAACTAAGAACGCTTAATCTGCAGTCTTATCTAAAAAAAAAACGAAAGGTACCATCACGCCTGTAATCCCCGAAAGGGTAGGCAGAGGAGTGTAGTACACTCCCACGTATCACCAGTTACGTTCAAGTCCCATGGAATAGGTGGTGAGCCTATTGCCGAACACTATCTATTGTCTTATCTAAAAACTCTAATCAAACTAATTCATACCCTACGGTCATGAAATAAACTTATGAAGTATATATGTGTGAATGTCTACGTAACTGTTTGCAACTGTACATAAGCACATTATGTTTAACGTAACATCACACAAGTAATTCTCAAAGCGGTTATTACAGCGGTATAGTTACACTCCCACGTTTCACCTTACAGTTACGCCCCATCATAGAATAGGGTTAGACGCTGTTACCAAATACCGGCCACTAACCCAGACTCGACAGTCGACGAGAAAACGCCAATAGTACCATCAATAAATTGTCTAAAGTGGTCAAATTCTCACCAAAAATAATATATCTACATATCTATAGATGTACACTCCAAATAGGCGCATTTCTGATCCCTAATCCTAGATATTGCACCTATAGTACCTTCACTTACCTATAAGACACTAAGACACTTGTAAAATTCGTATTCCCACTCCATAATAATAGTTATTTAATGAATTCAAGTGTTTATTCTTTGTGCATATTTAATCCTCGGTATTTATATGTATAACTGTAAAGAAAAAAATAACTGGTGAATCGTAGCAGTGTACTACACTCCTCTCCCTACCTCTTCGGGTATTCCAGGCGTGATGCAACATTTTTTTTAAATAATAACTTTTAACAATACCTATAAAGACTCGTAGGCTTACAAAAACTATGTATAAATATATGCAGAGTTGTGATCATCTTTATCATCACCAGCCTGTCTACGTCCACAGCTCATCGAGGCTTCCCATTACGTGATTAATTGGGAGTTATAATTTAGTGAACTATAATTTCATTCTAGAGAGAGAACTAAAACTCGACGAATGCCATTGAAAAGTAAAGATAAACTCTTACCGGAGAGTTTGCCTGAGAATGGAATAAAATTTTATTTACTTACTTAGTACTTAGTACTGAGTACTTATAGCAAACATAAGTACTCGATGACCTTTCTTCCCCATCGGTAGTTGGTCACTCGAGCGATGTGGCCTACCCATTGCCACTTCAACTTATTAATTTTCAGAGCTATGTCGGCAACATCGGTTCGTCTACGGATTTCACCGTTTCGGATCTTGTCACGTAGAGAAACTCCGAGCATAGCTTTCTCCATAGTTCGTTGAGCGACTTTGAGCTTGTGTGTGAGGCCCACAGTAAAGGACTTCGTCTCGGCACCGTATGCCATCACTGGTAACACACACTGGTCGAATATTTTCGACTTCAAGCAGTGAGGTATGTTGAACGACAAGATAGTTCGTAGTTTGCTGAACGGTGCCCGCCCGAGTTGGATCCCTCGAGTGACCTCTGGGGAAGAAAGGTCATCGAGTGGCGACCATGTCTCGGTAAAAGAAGCGTAGGTCGACCTCCTACCAGGTGGTCTGCTGACCTGAAGAAGACAGCGGGAAGCTGCTAGATTCGGAAGGCCCAGGACCGGATGGAGTGGCGCCGAAAACGTACTCTTTTTCAACTGTCAGTCCATTTTTAATTTATTTTTAAAATTCATTTGTGCAAATTGTATATATTATGAATATATAATTATAATAAGAGAAGGGAATAGATCCTGCATTAAAATCTTTAAAAAAAATTAAATAATAAGGATAATTAAATTGTTAAATTCCTCCTTTCTTTCAATTATCCTTTAAGCCCAAACGAACAAAGAATCCATTGCGATATTACACCCTTCTAGGAAACACCTATTTGATGTTGTAATCCAACGTCACGCTAGAGTGAGATGGCTATAGCTATCGCACAAATATCAATGAGTTTAAAAACGAGAGCTGAATAAAAATGTATGGCTTAATGACTATAATAAAAAATTCTACCTGTCAAACCAAATCAATCGTTTTATTCTTGTAGAAAGGTTAACGAGATCATATATTGAAGATAAACAAAGTGTGCCTACTCTGCCAAAATGACTTTTAAAGTTTTTTTTTCATTTTTACATTAACGATTAAATATTTAAATATTTTTAGCCTAGAGTGAAAATAATGGAATAAACTATAATTTAGCAAATGGTCTCCCTGTTTATTAAATAAGCAATACGCAACTAATTGCAATAACTAACATTATAAGAAACAAATCATTACGAAACTAAGGCTGATGACATAGAAGAAAGCTATTTCTCACACAAAAACTAAAACAGAATTAGGCACGTTAATCTTTTTCTATCTTCGTCTTCTACATACAAGAGCATAATTGCAAATATATTGTAAAGTTATATTTATCCCAAATTGAAATTCATTTATTTGCAAGATTATAAAATTGCAACTGTTCAAATTTAAAAACTCTCATCCTAACCTATTGGGGTATACAAATGTATATAAGAAATATCATAAATATGAATAATTTAAATCATCAAATTATTAGCATATTCAATTCCCATAATTACAATTAATTTAAAAATTTATTTATTTATTTAATAGTTAATAATTTTTTTTATTTTTTTTTTATTTTTTACAATTAATTTATTGGTTTCCGTTTCTCATAATCAGAGTTTCAACATCAGTATGAAAATTATAAGGACATGAATCTATATTGCTACACACAGCTCCTGGTACAGTATATAAAAATAAATAAATGGGTCAGCATGGCATTAAAACCGGGGGAGATGGGGTCGTTCTCTGATTGGTCGGGGAGATGCCACCCCAACATTATGCCCTTCCACAGAACTGAGTCCCCGCACAGTCGTCACCGGACCCGCGAGGCAGCAACACGTCGTCACTTCACTCCAGGAAATAAACTTGTGCAAAAGAATTTTTTGGTTCAGTGCTCAAAATATTTTTTTCTTCAAAATGAACACAAATGGCTGTGATCAATAACTGGGACCAAAAATATATCAGTGAAACAGTTACGTGAGAAGTGCTCATCCCGAATAATATAATAAAATAAAGGCTCAAGCACTTTTTAATTTATCATAGATTGGTTTTTAACTTAATTTTATAAAATGTTATGCAAAAAGTGCCTCCGAGTGTTCGCCTACGTTACAAATGGTTCGGATGTCAAAAAATCTGGCAAGTAGGTAATCACTTATTAAAAAGTTCTTTATTCTTTAATTTTGTTTGCTTCTTCAGGAGCTTTACAATTTTTATAATCATTATTTAGACTTTTTAACATATTTTCAATTCCTTTCAATTTGGTTTAGTTGAATACTTTTTCATCTCGTTTTACATCTTTTTATAAAAAATAATTTTAATACTTTTTTATATATTAATTTTTTTAAATGTGTTTTTTAATATCACAGTATATTATTTATCCTGCGTATATAAAGAAATTTTATTAATTTATAGGTATCTATCGCAAATATTCCGTTATGAAGTTTAATACGGGAACAGTAATGTTCCATTTTTGTGTTCTCTTATGGTCTCTAGCCAACCACACCCACACACACACAAAAATCGTACGTACCACCCACCACCATCTACCACCCACTTATCCTACCCACCCAAACCCACCACCCACTTATACTCTCCTCCCAAACCAACTACTCACTTATCCTCTCCACCCAATCCCACCAACCACTCATTGCCCCCTACTCCCATATTCAACGCCCAATCGACCCCACCTATCCCCCTACCTCCCCACTTAACCCAGCCTCCTCCTCAACTCCTCTTGATCCCCCTACTACTTCCCCCTATTTGAGTTCTATAGTTGCGCGCACGCATTTATCCCATTCTTTTTCATACTTTGGGGTTAAGATTGAACTTACTTTCCCATTTTTTGTGCTACTGGAATATTTTTTTTTTGTTTTGTTTTGAATATTTTCTTCGTTTGTGTTATATTTTTGAATTTTTCATTTACCTGCAACATTAGGTATGACATAAATGTGAAAAGTTTGGACTAAACGTAACTTTTTTTATAGGTGTCCAATTTAAAGAGAAGCAGCTCGTAGCGTTTTCGGGGAGGGAAAAGGGCTGCTACATCTACGTAAGTAGGTATCATTATACATATTATTATAAATTTATTTATAGCCTCAACAGATCTTAAGAAATACCATTTATGTTCTAATATAAAGTTGCATTTTTTTACTAAAGATTTTAAAGTGTTGTTGTCTTTTTACAGGTACTGCAAGAGCATAAGAGCACAAGAGCTGCTTAACAGGTAAGAGTTTCAGGGCATATCAACGGGCGAGGGGTCTGCAGCTGCAGGAGCTGGTAGCTAGGAACAGTTGTTAGGAAATAGGAAGTCAATAACATTGTACATCAAATATCTAATTATTACAGAATTTTGGTGTCTCATAGAATATTTCTATTAGGGTTTTCAGCTATTAATCTCATGGAGCTTAATTAAAATTTTCTTGTTAAAGTAATTGTTCCAGCATAGCATTCTTTAGCGACAAGCATACTCAAATATAGAAAATGAGACTTGCATTTTTTCGGGATGGCCCGACTAGTTAGAAAAAACGCACGTGAGTTAAGCCAGTCCATACATGTATAATCATGTGTATAAATACTCACGATACATTTAATAGTAAAATAATACTCTCATATAAAAATAAATTTGCAGTTACAAATTCTTCAGCTTTTTCATTAAACTTTATTATATACCTACTTCTTTAGCTAAATTTATAAATAATTTACATAAACAAGGATATTTCGTTTTTATACCATAGTTTTCGGAATAGATTTAATGATTAAAATTATTAGCATTGAAATGTTTGGAGTAAATTCTTTGTTTTAAAAACTTAGCTAGGGTACAGCGAGTAAAGGTACGTAATTTGCGATATTTTGTATAAAAAAACTATTTAGGCTTTTATATTTTGAAGGCGTTCAGCCTTCGGATATTAATAAAAAAGCCCGCGTTTACGGTCCAAAACAAAAAAAATTAAAAACAGTATTAATAATCCCTATTCGTGGACTTTCATTCGCACCGATAAATAATTTCGTTTTTTTCTTCTATAAGAACGAATAATAATACCCTAATAATAAATACGAATAATAATAATAATCGACCCATTTATCATTACACTGTTGGAATATGGGTATTCACTCATTTGAGAGGGTTAAGGCCATAGTCTGCCACGCTGGCCAAGTGCGGGTTGGTAGACTTCACACACCTTAGAATTTTTTTTTACAAATTCTCAGGTGTGCAGGTTTCCTCGCGATGTCTTTCTTCACCGTTAGCAAATTATATTTAAACTTAAAACGCACTTTTGTAAAGAGGTGCGCGCCATGGATGTAAACCCAGCACACCCGAAGTGAGAAGCTGAATTCTTAACCACTTGGCTATCACGAATAATAAAACAAAAAAAAAAATGCTGTTTCAAAAACGTGACGTGCCAAAGCAAACAAATTTAATTCGCCTCTGACTTACGTTTTGTTGAAGTGTTTTACGCGAAGGGAAAAGAAGAAAATATCGAAGAAAGACAGAAATGATAAGGAATCGTTTAAAAAAAAACACAAGGTATATATATCTACATATTAGAATCAACATTTTTGTGCTGTATGCAATCTGCCAGGTCAAATTGGGTGACTACCTGTATTTCAGAGTCCAAAATGCTACTTCGGTTACAACGAATACAACTGCTTCTCTCAAATGAAGAGAAGATTCCTGAAGCAAGAACGAAGCTAAAATAAAGAGGAAAGAAAAATGTAGAAAGAAGAAGCAATTATAGAATGTGACTGTAAGAATCTTAAGAGAGTTTAATTTAATGAGTTGCTTAAAATATCTTTGTATATTGTATTATAGATATGGAATGCAATGTCTGAACTACAAAGCGAATAAAATGAATAATAAAAGGATTGAAAAAAATAAAATAAATGTAAAAGTGATATTTTTTTTTGTTATACAAATAAAAATGAAAAAATTGATTATGTTATTACTTAGGTACCGTTGAAGTACTATAAGCTGGACAGTTGGGTATAAAATGTTAAGCCTTTTTTAAAGAAATGCACAAAGCTTTTTTTTGTAAAATAAATTTGAAGGAAAGACATTACACAAATATTCAATTCATTTTGACATGAATTTCACAATTTACACAAATGCTTATTTCACCCACAACTCGAAACGTCATCATTCGTTCGCTGTTTCCGTTTCAATTCAAATCAGCATGAACTGTCACGACAATATATGAAATTCATTGGAACGACAGTGGCGCCATCTGTCGAAAATTGGGCGTACCAACTTAGAAATCTTCGTGGGCCCATGCACAACAACTTTGCTAAAGATCATCACATGATCAAATGCATAGTTTACGATTCTATAAAGGACATACAGACAAACATTCATTTTTATATGTATATTAAGATTAAGAAGATAAAAAATTTAATGAAAATATGTAACTACGCTGAACATTCATTAAAAAAAATATTTTTTACCATAATCATTGATTATTATTTTGTGTCTGATAACTATGCCGATTTGACTGACATGACTGTATTAAGATAAATAAATATTTTTCTAGTTAAAAGATTATAACATTTATTGCCTTGTAATATGCATTGGTAATTCATATGGAGATAGTTGTTTACAACATTTTTTCAAGATATTCCATTTCTATTGTTTCAGATAAAAACGTAACGCATAAAATTCCCATCCTCCCCTCACCCTGTCCTGCCTCACACCTTTGTCCTCTTTTCCTATCGTCTCTTCGTGCTCGCTTACCCTTATCCTTTAGAATAAGCTATTAAATATATTCATTCAGAAGAGAACGTGCATTAAACCTTTTACTACAACTTTTTAATCTGTACACTCGTACGAGTAGGTATGTCCCATTTCGAGGAACACAGGTCGCTTAGAAATACCGATATATCATATTAACGTACTGCCGATAAGTTTTCATTAGGTTTGTTGTGCATATGGAAGCAAATAAGTATCTATGTGTGTATTTCTAAGGCACACTCGTAACATCCCGCATGTGATTCAACAAATTTTAACACTCAAGTATAGGTACGTCTCGCCGCGCATCAGCTGGTGACCTTACTCCCATTCAGCAGGCACAGGTCCGAGCTACTATTAGGAATTTAAGTTAGAAAGACCTAATAATACCCGACAAATAGAACTCTCCTTATCAAGGACCACTCGATCAGCAGTCGCGCATACAACCACTCAATCAATGATTCAGTAAATATTTCTATGTATGTATCTATTATATTTATCCGCATATATTTATATGTGTATATTTGTATGTATATATTTTGAAAAATATATAAGTGGGCACGCGTGCGTGTGTGAGTGCGTTCGTATGTATTTAACAAATGGGCGTTTTAATTTTTACCCTTATCGACATAGATGTGTTTATATGGGATTTAGGTACTCAAAGCCCCTATCAAGAAATCGCAACTTCGGGGAGTTGCAGGTAAACTAGTTTTTCCAAAAATGGACATTTTTCGATATGCCAGGGCGTTACTCAGTAGTTAATTCTCTATCAACATTAAAAAGAATTTGCTTAAAACTCTCCTTGACCTCGAAATTACATATTGCCTAATAACCGAAGAGCTCTTTTAACTGTATAGCATAAACTCGTTTAAGATACTCCGAATTCGTAATATTTGTATTTCTAATTTCTTAACTTCTCAAAATTAAGAGGATGAAATCAAGTAGCGAGTTGTTGAATTGCAATTATTCACTCACTGTTCATGCATTTTGTCGATGTAACGGCAGTAGGACATCCAGATTGTTTTGATATAGGCTAGATACTTGTGGTGGGAGTTGCTGTTGGCACACGCCAGAATTTCTAGAATATAAGTCTATTGTTACTTACCAAGCTCTATGTGAGGACGCTTCATTTGTCGGCTCAAATTATAATCTGTGCTGTTGGTTACTTTGGACCGCTTCCGATACAGATATACCTTGTATCTATACTAATATTATAAAGAGGAAAGATATAATTGTTTGTATGTTTGTTTGTATGTACCGAATAGGCACCGAAACTGTTCGACCGATTTGAAAAATTCTTCTACCATTAGAATCCTACATTATTCGTAATGAACATAAGCTATAGAATATTTTCAAAAACGTTAGGGATCCGTATGAAAACTTTGATAATGTAACCCAAACTGTGAAAAAAATACCAAATAATATCCTTATATCGCGTACGCTGCGAAAATTATTGACAATAGACTAAAGTAATGTACTACAGTTTTATAGAGGACATCAATATCTACAAATAAGTCCGCGATACCATATGTCTGACTATTACAGTTATGTCACAATA
>DWFV01000749.1:0-12928 GCA_018246775.1 Parelbella machaon machaon
GTAAGTTTATTTGCTGGTTTTATCCTATATTGACATCATTATTGTGTCTGAGAATGGTCTGCTAGACAGATGCACTTGTACTTGAGATTGTCTAGATATTATGTTCAAGACAGCACGCAAGACACATTACTCTGTCATGTTAAGTAGATTTTTTGAAAAATTTATATTCGTCGTCCATAACAATAGGCAGGAACAACTCAAAATGGGGTTACTCGTTTTTCTGTTTGCTTAGTCTATACCATAACCGTATCTATATCTATAAATTTATACATATTAATACCGGAATCGCACATTCGTGTTTATACGGTACGCTATATCCGACAGAGCCCCGTGAAGCTATGTGTTTTTTATGCAAATTTCATTTGGTCGCTCGATATTCGCGACCGACTGGGTAAATTCGCGACGAATCGCGTGTGACATTTAATTGACAAGTGAGTAAAATTCGAAAACGTACTGATATTGGCAACTGAATATTTTCAATGCTCATGCTTCCGGCTCGGACGGACCGTGCGATCGACATCTGTCAATACATTAAACAAACTTATATAATTTAATTTTTCCGCCCAAAGGGCTGACGCGATCAGCGGCCGCGCTGGTGAATATAGTTAATTAAAATTGTTTTATGAAAACCGTGCGTTCAAATTGGGAGATTAATATTCGGCGGTTATTGGATCGCTGTTTTTATTGGGTAATAAAGTACAAATGCACTCGCTAATTGGTCGCAGCATTGTTCGATTTAGTGCTGTCATGTATTATTTACTACTTTACACCTGTGGTTTTGTGGAAGTAAAATCAATTTAAGCCAGTATTGACGAGATACACAGGTTACACAAATTTTGCGTAGCGTACAATACATATCTTGAATGTTAAGAAATTACTAGTATTTTTTTTTTTTTTCTTTTGTATTTTTTTTTCTACTTATTTAGAAAGAGAAGATACTTTCAACCAAATTAACTCTATTTTTAAGCTATATTTAATGTGTCAAGATTAACGTTTTAAGCAGGTCTTGGATATTTAAGGCTGTAACAAAATGATGTGACTACTGTATTAAATAGTATTACAAAGCTTTTTTTTTAATTTGACATAATATAAATGAAAAAGAAAACGTTCCTGGCAATTATCGTATCAATTAACATTAGTCGGTGGGTAGGAGTTTAATAATTGCTTCCCGGTCTATACAATTTAATATTTAATTGTAAACTGTTACCGAAAGCTATAGAATGTTACGGACAATACATATGTACAGTTGCTATAAAAAGTTGCATAATATCTATTCGTTAATACTATTAATTCATCTTATGAAAAATTAGCGCTAATTCATTTCATAATAGCAGAAAAAACTATTGAGGTAGCCGTATCACACGAATTTCGTGGTTTTGTTATTCTTGCGTTTAGCCGGCGACGGTGTGGACGATGATAATTACGCGTCTCGGCCAAGCTCATCCCGTGCACCTGTTGCCTGAACGACTCTAACTAAAATTTAGTGCCATACGTGTTACCGGCCCCATCTTATACCGACACTGTACAATTTTGGGCGGTTAACCGATATTACGCAGCTGGGAACGCAACTAAGACTGGGGATATGCATACACGTGTCAGAATTCTGGAGCTTGTATTATCATCCTCCCTTCGCTAACTACTGAAATTTGGATTATAAATCCAACCCTGAATTTCGAATTAATCCTTATACACATGTAGAGTGAGATTATGTTTTGTTTTTGTTTTAGATAAACGACGTTGTTTTTAAGTATAATATTAGGTAATTTTAGTTCAAATGATGAACGAAAACTTATCGACTATTTCATCGTATTACCATAAATACGTGTATTATTCAAAATAGTAAAAAACACGATAAAAATATTTTACTATAAAGTTCTCCTCGAATCAACTTCTCGTCAAATTGTCTTTTAGTAAGCGTTTCTCCGGATTTGTCGAGTGGAGCATATAATAATGTCTAGAACTAGATGAATACGTTTCGCTCGGAGGTGCACAGCGGTAACCCTGTTACATTTTACAGTGCTTCGTTTATGAAACGGCGGCGCCCGAACACTCTACTGTAAAACTTTCAGTGAATTGTTACATATGAGTCGACTAAATAAAGAATATTCGCCAGCCGTCGTGGTCGTCGCCTTTACGCCGGTTTTATGTTGCATGAGCAGAATACAGCTGTAATTCCAATACGAGAGAATGTATATTACTTCGAATCCTTAGTAGAAGCTGACAATGCGGGGATTTCTCAAGACCGCCTCGGGCTAGGTGAGGGTAGGCGTGATTCGAGCTTGTTACATAAAAATCCAGTTATCGCGGCCGAGGTCGACAGATTACTTTCTTGTTAAGAGGATGAAAACAAGAGTTCGTTTTCAGCGAAGAAAATAATAAATATGAACATTTTAAGCGCCACGTCTTTTTTATTCTGATAATGTCGAACAATGGAATTTATCAGAAGAATACAGGTGTTAATTTATAAGCTTATAGGTATAAGAAAACAGAATGTTTGTTTCGCAATTTAAAAACGAGAAGGCTCGACAATTTGTGTCTGATGAAATCATAAAAATCTGCTGAAGTCAGCAACGGTATTTTTAAATGATTTTTCTATATTCAGAGCGGTCGCCGATAGCCGACTGAAATGACAAAAGATTTTTGAGAGTCCGCTGAAAATAAATTTCTCTCGAAAAAATAATTTATGCAGTCATTACAGTGCGGTCATAATAAAACCGTAAAAAACCTATTATCCGCAGTCGGAGAGCGTATTAAACAATACGCACCGCACGGTCTGACGACGAAACAATTCGCTTTATATTTCAAATTGTGCAAAAGTAATCAGTCGATTTATTTCTCTCGCTTCTGGAATGATCTCTCGGCTGCGGCGGCAAACACGCAATTTGTCCTGGGCGTTAAATCGACCACAAACAAAACGGGCGGCACTCGCGCCGCGCCATCATTCACCTGTGGTTGCCCATGATAATGAGATGGACCCACTGTTCAACATATTAGACTGATTGCAATTGTGCGCAGTAGGCACGGCCGCACGGAGCGACCACACCCGCATTCCGACCGATTGAAACGCCGCCTGCGGACAGGTGCCGGAATGTCGTACTGGAATGTCAATTTAAAAGATGGCCGCATTATTCATAACCGTAAGATTTTCAGAAGAGACGATGATTAAAAATAAATTACTTTATTTATCAATATGAAGTTTCAACGTCCATTTCCGGAATCTAGCCACACACACCTAACTATACAATAACGATCATGAGTGTACATTTTATCGCGACGCTATTATATTTCTGACTGTCAGCTTCGTGTGATTTGAAAATGCGCCGATGTAAGTTCTTAGCCTTGACGCAAAGCTTGTTAACGTTGCTAAAATCAACTTAATCTACTTACGTACCTACTTGCCTAGTAATCAGTTTGTATAATTTAAAAAATATGTAGGTAATATGAGTAGCTTAAAAGTATTGAAGTGACATGGGCTCGGTACAGTGACCGACATCCTATATTGCCTGTGCGGTCAAGAGGTAATGGAATGGGTTTGAAATTTCGCGTTCTCGAAATGCACTGCAATATACGTTATGGTTTCAATTTCACACTACCTGATTTGGTATTTCATTATAAACAATTCAAATGAATTGATACGATATTAAAGCTGTAGTTAATGATTTTTATTGAAATCCTTGTCTTGAATATTTCAATGGAAAAAAATATAATAAAAGTAAAATATTTTTTAAAATTTTCAGTAGAAAAATTCGTTATCCAAGTTCATCTATCTTGTTCGCTTTTTCTATTTTGCTTAATTCGAACCCTACATATGTACAACGGCCACATTTTACTTTTAACCCTTAAAATAAATCTTTGTATCGACAGATAAGTGCAATAAAAATATATGTATATATATATTTTTTTAAGTAAATTTTCAAAACACAAACTTCTCTTTAATATTGATGAAATGGAGGCTTTCCAGCAGCAAAATTTCGAAGTCGCTAACAATAAGTGTAAAAACATTTAAAGTTTGGCATGGACATCCCGAAGTTATTCAAAGTAACCAATATATTATGAGGAAATCCAATAAGGAGAAAAATATCCTTATCCCATATAACGACATTGCTTGCGACAGTAAATTATTGAGGCCATAAATAAAAGTAATTGTTCCAAGTGGGCCGGGATTTTTTCCATAATTTTATTATGAAAAAGTTAACGGGGGCCATTAGAAGTAGCATTCAAAATCGTCCGAACCAACCAACTTCGGCGATATCCCACAGGGTATGACATAAAGAGATTTTCGTTAAAGGAACTTTGTACTAAATTAACGGGATAACGCTCTTTAGGCGTTAAGTTTTACCCGGTGTAATTAACTTGGTCTTAGTAATTAAGATGCTTAATAAATGGGTGCGTAGTAAGTCGCTTTGAGATAATTATGTCAGGAATCCTTTAATACAAGTAAAACAAGCGATTCTGGCGTGTCGAAAGTACTCGAGTTATGTGGGATTCGTTACGCTAGTTCAATAATCTGACGTATATTTTAGTTTCGGTAGTACTCTTGAATGAGCAAAGTAGTCTCGCGTATCGGAATAATTACATTAACAAAGTAACTGTGTATTTAAATTTGTTTTCTTCCAGAATAGTCATGTTATGAAAATTACAATCATGAGATTAGTATTAGAGTTACTTTTTATGATAATCACAATTTCATTTTTACATGTAAGCAACCTGCAATACATAAAATTCAAAATTTTAGGGTTGAAAGTGAGAAGAAAACAAGAGAAATAAGAATCGTTGTTAAAAATACAGCAAAGAAAGTCTGTGGTATAAGTAAATCTCCGTTTAGTTCCTGCTATCGTTTTCCAAATTTGAATCTAATGATGTCATTTCGGTTGGCTGGTGAATGTTGAGTGTAATTCCGCGTAGTTCCACGGAGTCGTGTGTCGGCGTTCGTTAGGTCAGTCAGCACTTTAATCCAACATGTTCCGTTCGCTAACGTTTTCAAATTCTTGCAAATAAGTTCGAATACATACATTATTTTTTTACTTGAATAATGCGAAAATAATCTACAATTTAGTCTATTTTAAAAGTAGAGATATATTAGTAATATAATTATATATTAGTAATATTAGTAACTAGAGATATATTAGTAACAATATTAAACAATAGGTACTTTTAGTAAATAAGGGCGACTTCATAAAAGCTTTTCTAAAAGAGGTGTATAAAAAAGCGAATGAAATTTTTATTATAAAAAATACAACTTGCTTTTCCTTACAGACTTTCATAGTCATACAAGAATCATATTAGGTCATGGCGATTTGGACAATGAATTTAAAAAAGGAGCAAAAAAGTTAATGGGTTAAGTAAATAACTTAATTCAATTAATTGTTAAGTAAATGGAAGGTAAATAGAAATCATGAACTTTCACCTCGCTTTAGTGAAATATTTTTCTTCGAAGTTTAAATATATTTTGAGACTCAATAGAGGTTGAGATAAAATTCTTGTAATTAGGTTAAATATTTTATAATAAAATTTTACTTCTCAAAACATTTTCGATTCGCACATTACTCACGTACGCCGTAATACATTTAATATATAGCCAGCAGTATGTTGGTAGGTAATTAAAGCAAATATGACCGTAATAACCGAAATGATGTTCATTCTTGATGGCGTGTACTAAATCATTGAGGGAACTCACGACTATACCTATTAAGACCATTTACAACTTTTATTGCAGTGAAACTTGAACGAATGCCTCGTGGATGTAAATATAAGGTGTCCACGAGCTATATAGGGGTGGGAAGTAATGTACTAGGGAAATGTATAAACTTAAAAAAAAATTACCAGCAATACTTGTAACTTTCTTTGTACCTCTTCGAAGTGGGTTGATTTTTTCCAATGCGGATTTGTTTGTTTATATACAAACATGCAAGCTTAGAAATCTGGACAAAAAACCAGTAAGAAAACATTTTATTCGTTGATATGTCACTATTGGTCGTTTTATCGATAGATGGAAATATGTGTCTGAGACGTGAAAAAATATGAGATATGTACGTATTCACTCTAAGCTAAAATAAATCTATATTGCTTCTGAAATGTAGATTTACATTGCGTATTACATCAAATAAATCCTTATAGTTTTGAAATATAGCTTTCTTTCTGATATGGCGGCCTAAGTTTAGTTACAACATTCCGAAAAAAAGTCGTAGCACGATTTGAAAACACTATATTTGTTGAAGCGTGAACACACAGTATAATATTGGCTATGATTATGAGAAAAATAAAGATTTTATCGAGTACAGGGCTATATTTGAGTGGACATAATAATAACCGTAGTCGTCATTTATCGATATAAAGCCAATACGAAGACATCGGTTCCATAATTACGACACTATACACTTATTTGTCGATTGCTTTGTTCATTGTGTGGTTCGCTGACAATTTGTCCCCGGTCGTGCTGAGTTGTCACACAGCGAAAGCTAAACATTAAACATTATGTAATCTATTTATTTATATATTGTTGTTTACTTAGTGCGAATCTACTGAGAAATTTGTTTCTGCCAATCAACCCGTTTAATGACTAAGATCACTATCATTTATGTATATGGTATGTGCATGAAATGTTTGACTTTCTTGTCTGATTTTTTCATTGATTACTTAATTGTTACAGTATAATATATTCTTACAATAATGGTTTTTACACAACTGACAAAATCTACTGTCGTTGACGACCTAAGTTGACGTTATGACGTCATGGTTTTAATTATAATCTTTGTGGTCGAATATGGATTATTGTGAACCTGTTTGACGAATTAGCATACTCATTACAAGCGACAGTCGAACAATCAATGACTTTCAATCATTACCGGTGTACATCGGAGTGTGTCGTCGAGCTTTCCACTATGTCATTTCCCGCACTCTTTCCATGATCCCTTTCTAAGGCAGGTCCGTAGGAAGTGATTTGCTAAAACACACTCCTAATGTACATTGTGAAAGCGCTAGCTCCTTAATGCCTCATTGACGATGAATTCGTGGCTTCGATTTATTGCCATCCGTTGTTAAGAAGCCATTGTTGTTGCTTCCAAAGGAATTATAGTGGAATATCGGGTTCGAAACGGAATGAAAGTCCGTTTATATACATTAACGTCGATAAGCGCTGTACGTAAGTTGTATTGAAGGAATTGATTAGGTAAATAGTATCTTTATTAAAACCATAAAGTTATTTCTATGATTGATTCGCTCTGTCTGATGGAGCGATGCGGTGTTGTAAGGTCCCTGATATCACAAGTTGTAAATTCATTTGAAGCGTAAAGAAATAATTCCAGTATTTAATATAAGCTAAGATTCCATAACATACATATATTATAAAAAGACTATACGTGAGAAAATGTAACATACGAGCAGCTTAGTAATATTGCGCAATATGATATTAGATTAAGGCATTAACATGAATATATATTACGGAAACAAACAAAGTAGGAGATACACTGATTAATGTCGCTCGGTTCTACGTATATAAATTTATTAGTTCATAAAATAAAGCACCTAAGGGTACAGCGTCTTATACAGACCCAAATAAACCTGAACATATCTAAATTGAAATCCGGGGTACGTCTAAATCTTCAAAGGGACGTAAATATCGGCGTACACTTTGGACAATTTCGCGTACGATAGATACCTAACGTGGAAAACAGAGACGCTAAAATGTTCCGAGCATTTTCTATACCACTTCTCGCCGCGAACCCTCTGGGACGCGAATCTCCCACTAACGTGTAAATAGACTTATTGCAAACGGGAGATATGGCTGCCCGTCGACCTGTTAATATTTTAGTGCGGGTTATACACTAAATAAATAAATAACTTCTTTAGATCGTATTAATTATAAAGAGAATTACGTAGTTTGACTTTTGAAGGAAGCTGAATTTAATCCGACTTTAGAAATGGAACGCGAAATGGAACTCCGAACTTTGGTATGGAAAGCTTACTTAAATTTGAATAAGGAAGGAAATGTGTGTTATATAAACCGTTAAGGAGAAGGTTACAAAATCGGTACGTGAGAGTTTTTAATATTACTTTATTGGGTAAATTTTCATTTGTGCTTCAAGTAAGAAACGAGTGAGTAAATTAATTGAATTTTGAGAAAAAAAAACCCATCATTTAAGACTAAAACTGCTTCAAAATAGTAATCGTACAATTATATTTCTCCACAAAAATTATTAATACGAATATATTTGTAAACTATGAAAGTTTTTATTAATAATTTATAAGAAAGAAATATAAACGAACTCTGAAATTATGTTCTTACAATAATAGAAATAAAATTGCAAATCCGTAAAAATAATATTGGATAAAACAATTTTTATTTGTATTCGGAGGAAAACAAAAGTATTACGTAATAAAATACTGACGTTGATTAATATGTTTTTCATCGCGAGCCGCACACTGTTAAAAGAACTAAACAAGAGACAGTTGTTGAGATGGGTGTCATTATAATACGTACGCCTCGAAGCTTTCCCTAATGCAAAGTACATTGTATTTGTATCTGTGAAGAAATTATCTACCTATGGAGTTTTTAATCCACGTACAATCCTTGTTACTGATATTGTTAAGCTGAAGCCAGTGTTTTTTTATTTATTTTCGCTTAAGACTTTATTTGAGATATTTTGTAGTTCAATACTATTTCTTCAGTTACGAGTAATAAAAATATGTAACATTGTTAGGCGTAGGGCAGACAAATAGTTTTAAGGTGCTGTCCGGAAAAGATATTGGATCTATATTTAAAATAAAAACCATGTTTAAAAACAAGTCTACGCTTATTATAAAACTGAAATTGTAATTAGTCATCTATTTAATAATTAATTATAAATATATCCATTGCACAGAAATACAACCCACAAAATGCATTTAGTGTATACATTAGATATGTCATAGTTTATGCAAATGCTTGGCGGCTGGCGTGATTACCGGCGACCCCGGGAGGTTCGGTTCCCACTTTATCTCATATGCATCACGCCAGATGCATTCTCAACCGCGGCGTCCCGGGAGACCGTGCGTTCGGTTCAACGGAGCGATGCTACTTTATGTAGCATGTAAATAAGTGCATTACTTCTCGTGTGCTAACATTGAGTTCTGATACTTCGATTTTTAAGTATGAAGGCTGCACGCAAAAAATTTAGCGAACAGTTGCGGGTACGGATTTTCCGGTTGGCTTTTGCAATTCATATAGATTTTTGGTAGTAATGATTAATATTACTTAAGTTGAGGATGATCATATGACTCTAATTGTATTTAGTTTCGCAAAAAAAATGGGATAATTGTGTAAGACTTTTTGAATAAGATAGGACGATATATTATCATATTTATATCGTAAGAAATATCGTAGAAAGTAAAATTTTCGGTTTGTTTTAATTGATTTTATTACATTTAATAACTTTTAACACAGTACAAACATCTTTGCCTTAAACAATAAAATGCAGTATGATTACTCTATTCATCATATAGAGCATACATTCTATAAGCATTATAAAATCATATGCATGTACTCAGCGGGTACCAGTAACAACAAAACAAGGACATAAATATCGGTGATGTTTTTAGAGAATATTCTCAAATTCTTCACTGCGATACATCTGTATGTAATTACGTTTAATATTACAAAGGCAATTGTAGAGCGTCAAAAAATGTTGTTCGTACGACACAATAATGAACGTAGTTCACTCAGAATGAACATTGTTTTAAGTGTAACACACGTTATATTAACAAGGACGGTTCTCCGCAAGATGCAACTAAGCTCAAAGTATTCCCGACCTCCCCACGGAGGTTGCCACGTGCTGCCACTTAGCACTCGCTGAATACACATTTAAGCACACAAAATCCTACATACGACTCTTATATTAGACGCGCAAAGATCAAAATCCTTTGTTCTTAAGAGCCAAGTAAGACGGCAGACTGAGTGTCTGCCTCGACCGAGAGCACTACTTCAGAAGCTTTAACGGTATGTATTAGAATTGCCTCGACGTGTACAAAAATAGTTGAATTGAATTGCTCCGAAGATTCTACACGGAACAAATAGGAACGTTCTCTGATTTAAATAAATGTTGTTGCGTTCGATTTTTAAAATATTCGAGTTTTAAATCACGGGTGGTAGGAGCAGTGGTACGTGTACACGTTATTGCAAAGGGTTGTGGTGCTAAGCTAATGTTTTCTCTGCTAAATGTGATGATACGTATACGTATTACTATTAAAACACTGAGTAAAAATAGTATTTTTTTAGAAAATACAATAATTGTTAAATGTGTATTTTATTCATAAATCTACTAGATATCACAAAAAAAACATTCGTTTCATTCCGCTATAAAATGTCTTATGAAGAGGAAATAAAAAACAAACGCTTGGGAATAGACGGACGACTTTAGAAATGCGCTAAAAGAAATTTTATGGGGTCGGGCGAAAACGATCGCCATTTATGATTCACGCAATAGGCTTTTTTACACATCACGAACGTCCAATGAAATATAGAAAACACTACTCTTATGCGAAATGAGAGTTGAAATTTTCAACGTAGCGAAGGTCCAAGGCGCGCAGTGGAAGAAATGTGTCCCTCCGCGTGAGATGGCTCGTGCGACCAAATGGAATCCGCCCCGCCGAGATTGGTTCCGCTAGTTTTTTTTTGTTTAATATTTATGAACTTCGAGTCTCACATGTCGCGTTTTACCTCCGCATAATGGCATTCTCTTCAAGCTTCGCTACCGTTTTGTGCGTGACGCTAGCGTTAAGATATCCGCATATTCCGGTGTTACAGTTGATTCCGGTTTGTTTTTTACTTCGTTGAGACTGCAATGGCAACAATAAAGACGTAAATGGGATATTTAAATATCATTTTGACAATGCAATAGATTTACATTCACTTAATGTGTAAGAAATTATGTGGAGTTTGAAATAATATATTACTTTTAGCGAAAATCCCTAAGGATTCTCATTATCCATTTTATAAAGTCATTGTTGCCGCAACCTAATAAATATTCCATATTTTAATTTAATATTAGGCTCAAAATAAAATATTTTAGAAAGAGACAATAGCGGATTTGGCGCGGGAACACTGTTCATTATTTTTTCGACCAAAGCGGTCATAAATTAAAGTAAAGGGTGCTATTAAACGCATTATTTGCGCATATTTAATGTACTGAAAGAAATAATGTTTGTTTTTTTTTTCATTTTTCATAAATTCAACAGCTTCATGTGAAAATTCCCCTTTAACTGAAACCCTTATTTAACACCTGATTTATAGACAAACCAGCCCGATCAGGGAAGTGGATATCATAAAAATGAGAATTCACAAAAAGTGTAGGGTTAAAAGCTTTTCGGAAACGATAATTTTATCCGAAAGATGAACATATGAACGAAGTACGGACTTTGAATATCGCACGAAAATGTTATCTTGATGTTCCCCCATTGAGAGCGTGGGTAAAGAATTCGTGCTACGTAACGTGAAAGTTATCATACAATGCACTGGCGGAACTCTGAAAAATTCATATTATCAGTTTTCAGTACGCCCGTCGCTCCAGCGTCACAAAAAACAATTTCACGCACGTGGAGCTTCGGGCAGAATGTAACATGCCTAAAATAAAACTGAGTATTATTGTTGGGCACTTGTAGATCGTGCCTGGTACGCGTTGGCGCCGACAGAAACAACAGACAAGGATCTATGTGCCGTATGTAGGTTAGCGTCGTTCGAAAATCGGTAAAGCTAATTTGGTACGTTAATAGTATCGACGATGATTTGATTATTGATATTAATAATTGAATCGGTCGAAATCGTCGTCTTGCGGGCCGGTCGTCGGTTGGCGGAGTGGGGAACAGCGAAAAATAGATAATAAAATGTATTGAAATGGCTGCGGGCTGGCTTATCCGCTTGAAACTCAATGAATATTTGATTTCAATTTTTTTTCCCAACGTCGCCGTGAAGTATTCACGCCATACCTAATTTGATTTTCGCCATTCCGGCCGTTCGCCGGGGCAGTTTGCATTCATATTCGGCCTGAATACGCGTTTGGGTTGCCTTTGCCTGGGTTTGATACAAATAAACAGCGGATATTTTTACATTTCTACCCAGGATAACACGACCCAACTGATTACGTTTCGGGGATAATAACTGGGTAGTATCGGTATTATACAAGGAGTTTTAGATATTAAACTATTACGAGTGAATGTGTTAATGCGTGTTTCAATAAACGAAAGAATAGCTGTTAGGGTCAAATTCGGTTCCCTTTTTAAATAAATACCGTAAAATACTGAGAGCTTATTAAATATCAGTAAACTGTACTTCTTAAAAATATACAGCTGTGAAAAAATACTTTACATTATATGTAAATATTATGTCGTACCATGGCTCTGCAATATCATAGACGAAATCCAGTAACTCGGTGATGTCATTGTCATATTAAACAATCCTATTATTTTAGATGTTATTATTTTGGCCGAAGATTCGCGTAAATCTAAGCCGTACAGAACAACAAGGTATTTTATTTCTTTGTTTGTTCTAATTACAAAGTGAGGGACCTCAAATATCATCCAAATGACACGCAAAGGGCGTGAAACTTGGGGAATGGGTAAAAGCTGATGACGTGATATGTTTTTTATTGTTATTAGTGACAAGGTCGTTTTTCCCTTGTGTTGTGGTAAAACAGGATTCGTTTTTGCGAACTTGCATAAATGACGGCGCAACGATATTTCACCCAGGCTGAATATTTGGGTCAACCTGTTTTTGTGTAATGGGGATAGCGAAAGTAAATTTAACATTGTATTTGCTGTAACTGCTTCTAGGGAACCTTCGTCGGCAACAAAAGATGGCCGTCCTTGATACGATTTCCGTGAATTTAATTAAAATCTTACGCGTTGTGGGGATAATGAAAGCAACTGATTACACAAGACCCAGCTTGCGGTACTTAGA
>DWFV01000750.1:0-12922 GCA_018246775.1 Parelbella machaon machaon
GATATTTGGCACTTCGTGCTCTCTGCCCACCCTCGCGACGGACCAGGAGTGTCGATATAACAACAACAACAAAAGCTAAGACATCACTCGTGTATGCTTGACTCCAAAAATGCTGCCACTACGTTTGGTTTTGCAGCAGGTTGCGAGATTTGTAGTTATAATTTAGACGACGGCTTTCAGGTAAAACTTTGTTAGTGCTTAAGAAATATATGAGATTAGGAGACAGTTATCCCAATAAATTATTTATATGAGTTACAAGGAACGCAAACTTTGTCTTTTGTCCTTCGTATTATAGCGTTGCGTCTTACTTTAACTAAGAAAGGAAACTCTAGCTGTACCACTCCAACGATTAAGGCAAAATCTTTCATTGTTTAATCCTCCATCATGTATTTTCATATGGTTTTAGTATATATGTTGCAAAAACTCACAGGGTATGTATGACCTAGAACCTATTGCTTTATTATTAATAGTCTTAAAAGTTACAGTAATTCACACAAATTAAAAATAAATACGCCTTTTTATGAATTCCGTTACAACTGTGAATATTACGAACACAGTACAAATGTAGGCACATCTAGTTTTGTGTAAACATTGGAACTTTGAAACAATAAAAATTTCTACGAAGCGCTTTCATGTTATGGATAAATGACGTTTGATATTATAATGAGGCTATAATAGATAGCAAATAATTATAAAATACTCTAAATTATAATGTATACCCGGAGCTTGATTACTTTTTGACTGATAGAGGTCGCGATCGAGAATTAATTCCGTTCTTCGTAACCTAGACTTAGTTCAACAACGAAGAATAAATCATTAAAGCACTAGATAATATAACAAAACAAGATTATTATTCATATTGTTCTACATCAAAACGCAAATTTATGCTATCAAAACTTTACGTAATAATATGTATGTAGACTTAGCACGATTTCGTGAGTCCTACAAATAGACACTTAGTAATTTATTGTATGCCTTGTACATCTAACGGAACGTGGTGAAACTATAGAATGTTTACATTGCAACGTGTTTTAAAAGCATCCATGTATCGTCCATATTGGCATTGCTCTGACTAGAAATTTCCGTAATGTTAGCTTCCGTTTTTGAATACTGATGTTGTATTTGTAAACGTAAGTAACGCAGTAATTGTAAGTTATCTCAACTTAACCCAGGGTGTGGATAAAATAATTAAATGCGTGCACTAAGGAAAATGAAATGTTTACACATTTTAATTATTTATATCGAATTATTTAATGTTTAAATGCAATTAAACAAAACAAAAATGCAGTTAAGTAAGTTTCTCCTCACCAACTGCTGAGAAACAAGCGCTGAGTAAATAATTGTATCCATATAATTATTTGCGTTGCGCTCGCTTTTTATGGACACAGGAACAAAGCGAAACCATAGACGCTCGCTTGTAGTTGGTAACTCCCCAGAAGCCTTTTCATTGAGAGTGTTGTTTGGCGACTAATATTGATATAAGAACGTAATTTATTTCCGCACTACTCTTTCTTAGAGTGCTGATTGTGGTACAAATTCAGTCTTTTATCTTTTTTTCTTTCATCGTATACAAATCGATGTACGCCAGGTCTCATACGAGGTAGGCACAGAATAACGGGCGCAAAGTACTGTTTTAAAAATCTGACGCACTTCGTCCACAATTATCGTTCTTTTCAACATTCGCAATCTAGATTAAAAACATCGAAAATTGCCCAACAATAAAATTCAAAGCACTGCAAAATTTACCTAAAAACCTGTCTTCACCGCAGAAAAGATATTTTATAATTCATAAAACCTGAAATTGATATGAAAATAGATATAATAACCTTAATTGAGCTCGTAACCATTAAATGACTAACTGTTACCTATTCTTGAATAATGTTATTGTAATTTGTAACCGCAAATAGAGTTGAATAAAAGTATATTTAATACAACGTATACTCCTTTCGTTTCTCAGTAAAGTGGTTATTATTCACTGTTTCTAAATCGAATGTATTGTAAGGAGCGAGCGAAGAAAGCCTACGATGCCTGTTTTATTATTACCATAATACGCGTATTTCTATTTTATATAAAAATGTTCACGAATTTCTGCCGTAAGTTGTATTATACACGTGTACAACACGCAGAAATGAACTTAGCACTTGCGAGGAATGCGCTTACCTCCAGCTATCTGACTTCGCGTGCCTATGCCTACCGTTCTAGCTTTCGAATACCTTTCATTACGTCATGACAGCGAGGTGCAGAGTTAACTTCTGCGAGTTACACGTATTATATATCTCTGCAAAATACCTCGGCGTGCAGCGTTCCGGTTTGGAGGGGAAGAAGAATGAGCGTAATATAAACACGAGAGGCAATCTAACTGATGTGGTGGCGACTGATCCCGCGGCAGATACGAGACGTCTGTTAGGGATTCATTGCGGGTATAGATTGCATGTTGAGTTTTGAATTTCACGTAGTGGACATGTTTAGTAATGTATTTTATGCATACAATGAGACAATTAGACATGTTATGGTTATATAATTTAGACATAGACAGAAGTCTCTAAAACCAACGTACATGTATGAGGAGAGTGATAGTTATAGAAACACGTCAGGTCGCTAAGAATAGAAATATGAGACGCTCGGTGTTATCTCTTTACCCCGTAAAGAATCTGTCGTGATTGCATAATAAAAATAAGATGTTTTGGAAATAGTTAGAAAAAAATAAAGTTCTATTCCGAAGATGTAGTCGTTGCGTCGCTCACTTTGAGGAGTTCTTTGTAAGTTGGAACTGTACGCACTAAGACTGACCACTGAACCTCTAAACTGACCAGATATACTCCAATATGGCTGGTTGTACGGTTCTCACATATTGGCATCTTGACTAAACATGACCTTTGACCTTTTTCCAAGTCAACGCTCTTTCGTTCATAAATATGAAACTTTAAAGTTTGTTTAGATTTTATGCACATTTTCAGTCGCTAGGGTTTTTGCAATTTGAATGTTCATATAAATTATTTAATCCTTTATAGTAGAATTGTCGAAAAACTATATTAATTTATAATCATTATCATCATCATTATCAGCCTACTCCCGTCCACTGCTGGACATAGACCTCTCCAATGGCACGCCACTGAGCTCAATCTCCAGCTCTTCGCATCCAACCACTGCCAGCCACTTTGCGCATATCGTCACTCCACCTAGCTGGAGGGCGTCCTAAGCTAGGATTACCAAAATGCGGCCTCCACCGTTAAACACCGCTATTAATTTATAGCCGTTGGTATTGTCAGCGTTTGAACATTGTACTTATTTTAAATGCTTTTGCTCGTGAATCGTAAAACAAGTACTATGCAATATTTGGATATCTATTATTTTACGTATAGACTATTGTTTTTTCTATTTTGGTGTTTTTATTTCTATTTTGATGTCATACGAATAAATTAATACTGTTTAATTTATTCTTTTCTGTAATACTGTTTAATTTATTCTATTTTACTTTAAAGTGGGTGTATGTTTTAAATGCGTAAAATGTGTCAATAATGATTTTTCGCAGATTACAATAACATGAATTATTTTACCAAAGTTTTTAATTATATTTAACTAAATATGCATGCAGAGCTTCAGAGCCTGGTGTATTTTACCACATTTATAACATTTTCTATACGAATCTAACTAGTGAATCAGCCGTCTGGTTATCAAAACATCGGTGTTGACCATTTTGGGATCAGTCGGCCAAGTATGGAGATGTCCCAAGATATTTATTCCTCTCAAGAGCAAAGGAAAATATATTTTGAAAATATATGTTCCTCGATTACAATTTAAATCCACGGCGCGGTTACCACCAGCCAAAGGCAGCGCAGCGCAAATAATTATGTGCATACAATTATTTACGGAGCGTTCTTTCCACGATTCACCACCTCACCACCCCCTCTGTTTAATTAAAATCATCCCCGTATTAATTGCCCACCTGTTAGAATGTAAACAAGGCGCCATTAAATTTACATTTATAATTACAGCCGCGTTACAGGTTATGTTTTAGTATTCTAAATAACCAGTGTTACCACTAGCGGAGGCTTATAGGATTAGTGGTTGATTCTAGTGTTACTGGCATTTTATTGGATAAAATCGAGCTATTCACATAAATGGCTTTGGCATAGCCCATCATTACATTAAAATAGAATGATTCACTATTTTGCAGAACATTATCCATCAATCTCCTGACATAAAAATGGTTAGAGTGTATACAAACTCTGGTTCAGAATCTAGCACAAAGAATGAAAAGTAAAATAAATTTTATAAACGGTATGACGGATGTTACTGTATTACTTAAGTTATTTAAAAAACATATTATCTCACCTATGGTTCTGTCTTGCCTTTGAGCAACCCAGTGTAGTACATTCCCATGTTTCACTAGTTATTATATACCAGTTCCAACATGGAGTAGGAAGTGAGTCAATTCAATCGTGTGTGGAGATTTACCAAGATATTATTCATATTATCAAAATAAAAATAAAACTTCTTACAATTGTTGAACCTATACAATTTTAAAACACACTTAAACTGCCATTGCTCTAATACAAATGCTGAATATAATTATAAACGAAACACCTTCACCAACAGTCAATAACGTGTCCGAAGGCAAACGTATCTTATACAAAGAAAATAATTGTTAATAGGTTATACACAGCTGTAAATTCCGCATTATCTGTGTTCCTTAAATCATCGCTCGCTATCTCCGCCATAAATAACGGGCGAGTGTACTATCTCCGCACATAATCGTCTATGTTCCGCTGTGTTATTTCCTTTTACGGTTACATACATTTTTTAAAACATCTTCATATTTCGAGCCTCCTCATGAATTATGCCCTAAACGTATTTCTTCACGTTCCTTGATGCTACGTACAACAGAATGAGTCGTATGGAAACATATCTACATATAAACTGTATACATATTATCTACGCAGTTTAAAAATATCAATCTTGCAATTTATGAATTATTATTATGATGTTGTAACTACGATCATGCTGAAATCCTTTATTTTATCATATAAATTACCCATATAGTGTTTCTGCCGATACTTTCATTTGTTACCCGATCGTATGTCGCTAAAGCGCTGAAGATACTTAGCGGACGAGCGCGCTATCTATACTTATAACCGCTATATTGCTTTATTTCCCACTTACGTTTAATTTATACATACATTTTTTCCTTGAACCAGCAGTGGTAACAGGCTATAATTTCCTCTGTATATTTGTTTTTAATATTTAGGAAGAAATAAATTATAAGGGCATTTAATATATTTACTATAAGCTTAATATATTGTTATGACTTATATGATTACAGTAGCATACAAAAGTTATCGCTTACAAATATTGGTAAAATGTTTTATTATGGTTATATATTCAAGTGTTTTAATTTGTGATTATGAACAGTTAGAAACACGTTCTACATTGTTCACATGATCTACATTCCTTTAATTATCGCCAGTTTTCGACGGTTTAAGTAACTTACAAGTATTACATGTATGTACGTGTCCTCACATTAATCATCTCTGTTCTTTTATTTTATTTCCTTTCTTTCATATTATTGTCAGAATAAAAATTCTGCCCAATTATAATGACACGTTTAAATGCGGAATTTTATAAATTTTACACATCTTTAGTAAAAGTAATAATTCTGTGATGTGTTTAACAGTTACGAAGGTCTTCGCAAACCATATCTGTATAAGGGACTGTTGGCTCATTTGTAACAGCAATTGATGGACCTTTTTCACTCCCTCGCTTTTTCTCTCACGGTTTTTGCTTCACCTTATTTTAATTGTCTCCGAGACCATAAATATTCCTTACTGTCGGTATTTAAATTTTGTCATTTATTAAGCTGACGACTGTTGGTACGTTAATAATTTTATTGGAAATATATTGTCCGTAAATGTTCACGCTTATTTAAAGTTTTTGGGGATTTAAATAACATAAGTCTATTACACTTGTTTATTGTCTTTTTTTCTATTAATATATGACTAATTGTATTTTCCTGATTTCTTATTAATATATGATGAATGATAGTTCGTTCGGGTCAATAATAATTTCTTCATTAATATGGTTATCTTAGTAATTTAAGTTACAGTTCAAAATATTTTCGTTCAACATAAATTTTGATTGTACAAACTTCACTATAGAAAAGGCTATAACTAGTTCGCTGAAATGTCTTAATATAATTTTATCGTGTTTAAAATTCAATTTCATTTCGCTTAGAGCACAATGTAACATCTGTAGAAAGATCTGCTAACAATTCCAATTTCAGTATACTTCAACAATGCGATAAGTTCCAATATGTTAAAGTATTATTTGATATAATGATGGACATATTTCAAAGTGGGTTTTTCCAAGGTCAGTCCAACAACGCTGTAATAGTCGTTGCTCACGTGAGCCCCACATTTGAGCACACGCGCAAACATTACGTAGCCGACTCATATCTCCTGTTATTTGATTTACTGTTTTATGACGCATCTGATATGAGGGATACATCACATCTTGCGACCATCATTCGCTCTCTTATTCCACTTTTGTTGTTGCTATTGTATGCGTAAAGCAATTTATGACGTAAATACAGAGGCAATGTTGGAGTGTTTTAGATTTGACCATGAGTATACTGCCATGCTATACCTTTGAAGGAAAATATCGTAAGGAAACCTGCAGACGTAAGTTCTCAATAATGTTCTCTAGGGTGTGTGAAGTTTGCCAGCTCGCCTTTGTTAACCGTGGCAGACCATAGCTTTAATCCTTTATGTTTGTCATTCTGAGACGAGATTTGTGTCCAACAGTGCAGCTAGGTATAAGAAATTCGATGAAAATGATAATTTTTTTTTCTAGCGAGATGTACCTTATACTCGCGTATTTCTCTCCTTAATTAATAATTATTATTACATGATTTTTAAGAGCATTTGTAAACATATTGTTCTTAAATACATTAGCAAACTTCTTGTTGCCGCAGTAAACATCATTTAGCATTAAGTCCGTTTCTTGCTAATGATAAAAAGAATATAAATATCTCCATTAACATTGTCAACATCAACACCATCTACACCCTAAACAACAAATACCTACATTTAGTGTTTCACTATCGGAACGAACCTCACACAGTCAGTATATTTATGATATAGGTTCAATGCGAGTTTGTAGACTTTGTATGCCCTAGAGAACATTACGAAGATCTATCAGATGCGTAGGTTTCCGTGTGAAGTTTTCTTTCACCGACATAACCAGTCGCAATTAATATTAAAATATAAATGTACCTGTAGCTACATATTTATATATGTACATACATACAGTTATCAAACGTCTAGTTTCTATAACAGGCTTTGCCTCCTTTGTGATCATTGCCGTGTGTGGAAATATACCTACCGAAATATTCAGGTTAAGATAAAAAAATAGTTAAGTTCAATATGCGGTTTATTGATTCCAACTCCCGAGCTGTAATCAAAAATTAATAACAGTTACCAGCTAACTACTAGGCTATAATTTACATTACACGCACACATATATAACATCATAATAAACACATGAAAAACCGCGTACACAAACGTCAAACACGAGGATCATAATTTATCTTCAAAGTAAACTACTCACAAAATCGTTATTGTAGTGGCGTCCTTGACATTTGTGCTCCTTCCGGCAAGGCGTGATGATAATTACTTAGAAAAACTTACTTATATACATTTTGGTTTCATTTATCACAAGACAATTCTATCCATGTATTAACGATGTTTATTGGAATAAATAAGGAAGCAAATAAATATTTGTATACAACTCATGACTTTTGATTATTAATGAAATTTATAGGCATGGAATACGAATGTTGATAGATGCAGGTGCCAAGGAAGATCAATGACTCACCAATCTTGGCCAAATAGGTCCGGTACTGACCAGAAAATGATAAATGTGGTAGAAGCGTGTCAGATTAGTAATAGAATATTCATTTGGCACTGAGTGTTTTCTGCCTACGCTATAAGGGACTTAACGTGAGTATATGCTTGACACATCTTGAAGAATTCTATTTCACATACCATGAAAAAAAATCGTATGACGATCAATTATTTTCATTCCATAAATAGCAAATACGACTGAAAAGTCATCTTTTTCCTGATGTCAAAAAGCATCGTTAAAATGTAAATTTCATCGGCAGGGCATAAAAGTGAATATAGATAAGTAGAATACCTACGACTAATATGCTAAGCGCGTTAGTTGGCGATAAAAACAAATGTACGTTCCATTACGGGGTGTGGTAATGTTTTCGGATATATAAACAAAATTGAACTTCTGGTGTTTATATCTAAAGATTAAGAAGAAAAGTATATCGTACAATATTATGCTACACAAAGCTTCCTTTGTGGTTCTTTTCATATTAACTGACATTAAATTTATATATTATTTTTGTCGTAAAATACTTATTTATTATGAAGCAAATCTGTTGCTATAAAATCAATATATTCTTATTTTAATTACAGCAACCCTGACGTTGTTTAACTATACAAATAATTTGCGAACAATGGCTGCGTTAAGGCTACGAGCACTTCGAATCCTTCATCACTATCATCGTTTTCATCATCAACCTATCTCCGTCCATTGCTGGACATTGCCTCCAATAAGTTTTGCCACCATGATCCTCGCTGAAAATTAGTAGTCATGGGTTATATTTAGCCGCCTACGGCAAAGAGTGTGGCGCCTTTCCCTCGTAGGCTTGTTCTTTCCTGTTTTGTATTGTAACAATTATTATAAACTGACCTTGTTATTGCAAATGGAATAAAGTTTTCTATTATTATTAATGCTATTATTGGATTTATATTATTATTATTATTATTATTAATGCTATTAATGGGACACCATTGAGCTCGATTCAGCTCTTCGATTCCAACCACTTGTATCCTTAAAATGTTAATATTTAGCTGCAAAATAATCTGCCAGCTATGGATATTGCGGTCATATTTGAAAACATAAGCGCGATGTAAAAATATTAAAAATTGCTCGTAGAAATGTTATAACAGACTGATATATTGCGAGACAAAAAAAAGAAAAGTCTATGAAATAAAGCAGGTATTGTAAGAAGGAATAAATTGTCATTGTCTATAAAATAATATTAAATCTGGTGTCTGGCACACGATAACAGCGAAACTAATTGGCAATCTGTCAGTAAGAGTATATCTAACTTAAAGGTAAATTCTGATCATTTACAATTTCATTTGAATGTAACTTATGATTATTATTGTTGGTAGGTATTCTAATATCGTAATTCGTAATAGCACGTCATTTACGAGGTAAGCAGAGTACATCAAGTGTCATATGTTTCTGTTCTTACAGACCTGAGGTACTTCTTTTGCATTCATCTCTCTTCATAGACACACCGACGCTTACGTTCTTAATTTTTTTTCCATCAGCCAATAAATTAACTATTTGGCCAAGATAGATCATATTTGGCATGCTATGCTCTATGCCCGCCTAGCAAATGACCTGACGTGAAGATAAATTCGTAATAATAATCTAATAACAATGTTTGGATTACTAACACAAAATACTTTTATCCGTTAAATCAGTCTTCTTAACCCATATTAAATATCTTTATAACCCAAATATTTCACAGTAATATGCACTTAAAAATGAGAGATACCGAAGAAATTAAAAAACTATTCCTCTAACAACGAAGCCTGACGAAATTATGAGAAATGAATGTGATATATAAAGTTAATGGGCGTGAGCTGAAAGGTTAAAATACAAAACCCGAAATGAAAACTCTAAATCACGGCCGCAGTTGTGTTCACGTGTCACCGGCGTTGCACACGAGTGTGGGCATACATCGCTGGGCATATAAAACATTCCGGGATTAGGAATGGGAGGAATTTTAGTGAAGCCTTCGTAGTTCACCGTTAAACATAGAAGTCAATAGCGTGGTAACAGCGATAGCCGAGTGCTTTAAAATTCAACCTTCGAATCCGAGAGTCCTGGCTTCAATCTTGACGCGCACATGTTTAAAATAATCTGCTTTTTTGATTAATTAATTATCACTTCTTGTAAATTACGTTCTTAAAATTGCAAACTTAAACACGTTAGACTTTTCCTTAATGTCTTCTAAGGCGTGTGAGGTCTGTCAAGGTGTATTTGTCTAGCGTCGTGGGGTACGACTTTAATCCTTCTTATTCCAGGACGAGGCCCGCGTCCAACTGTGATAAAAGAGTTGAAGATAAACTGCAATCTCCTTATTTCAGCGCACTTAAATAAATATTCCTTAACAGTTTTTAACTACCTTAACGTATTTTTTAAAATACTGTGATTATCTTGGCTATTAATATATTGGCTTCTGCCTAACCCATAAGGTACTCGCCGTGTTAATGAAATAATAATTGTATGGTAGATGCCACGAATACATTATAAACTCCATAACCATATATGTATATACGGTCATATGTTGTTAGGTGTACATTTATGCGGTATTCCCTCGATATTTTTTTTTCGAGTTGTCATCGACTTAATGATTCCTGTGGGAAATTGGGGAAGGATCCGGGAAAAAATTGGAAGCCGTTATAGATTATGTGAGTTCGATTACACTCCCAGGAAAATTTATTACGGGAAACTTTACCTAGATACAACGCGAAATATATTTTGTATCAGAAATATTATAATGAAGACAAATATATTTAGATTTTGGAGATACCACTGAATATTCTACGAAATAAGTCTAAAGAGGCGACTTTGTCTGTACTGGTAGATTTAAATAATTTTTGATTATGAAAATTGTTAGAATCATTATTAAAGTACATTGTTATATAGGATAAATTAAACGTAACATCACGCCTGTAATCCCCGAAGGGGTAGACCGAGGAGTGTAGTACACTCCCACGTTTCACCAGTTACGTTTAGGTCCCATGGAATAGGTGATGAGCCTATTGCCATACACCGGCCACCATTCCAGACTCCGAGTCACTACTAGAAATTTTAAATTTAAAAAATCTGGTAGCACCCGATCCGGGATTTGAACCCAGGACCCCTCGACCGGCAGTCGCGCTTGCAACCACTCCACCAACGAGGCAGTCTGAACATATTTGAAGGTAACATAGGAAAATAACACGTACAAGTCTCAGTATTGTGGCCTTATATGTGTTATGTCATAAAAGCCTTACAAGTAGAAGTAACATACAAAAAAAAATATTCTAAAAATATTTTTTTGCAGCGATAGTATAATGGTTTAAATTGCCACTTATTTCTGATATGTTGGGGTTCAATTCCTGACTGTTACCTGCAACTTAGGAATTGATATTTGTTGTTGAGATCAAATATCTGCAATAATAAAAAGACAAGTATCGGAGAGTCAGCTGCACTAAATATTTTCCTTAAAATTTTAAGCTCGTGCAATTCTGCCTTGGCGGTCCAGTCCATATTACTTTTAACTATTAAAAATTGTTTTTTCAGCAATTGATTCATGACTATTTATATGATTCTAATGTATTGTGGAACATCGACCTAATTTGATTTAACGTGCTCTAATGCAAAATACCTACAGTATCATTTGAAAGAAAATTACTCTACTCATTTCAGCAAACTATGTAAGTATATCAACTTCAGCAGACTTGACAATTACCTAAATTACATGAACGGTAGTGGATATTGAAGTATCGTCCAAGGTTAATCTCCGTGTGTAGGGCACGCACGCAAGACCGTTATACATTGCCGTGACATGTACGGCTTCACGCTCGTATGTCACTCAAGCTAAAGCACGGGCACGGTCAACTGTCAAAGTCATTGTAGATATTACCGGTGTTACGCAAGGGAGTGCGGAATTAACGTACTCCCACCAGAAATTGTAGGGTACGTAATTTTTTTCATAAGTCTTTATAACACAACCCTATAGACAAAAGAGAATAAAAGACAATAAAACAGATTATAAATAAAAGTACTACAAAAATTGCTCAGCTATTTAGCTGGGCATTTGCCCTGATCGTCGACGGGCAGCAGCGTAGGTGGTGTAAGAGGCTGGGCTGTACGATCCCTAATTCGTGTCCCCAGCATGGACAAAACCGTCTTTGAGAATAACTATATCCAGGAGTAGTGGACTGAGATAAACTGATGATGATTTATAACGATTATGATTAACATTGAAAGTAAAATTAATATTGCTTAAAAACGATGCTGATTAAGTGCAGAAGTTTCAGTGAAAATAACGTCAATTTAAAATGCTACAAAACAGATGTCGTCATTATTACGTTAAAATAATACTCATTATGAAAATAACCTGTCCTTTCAATTATATAGAGTTACAGACCACCGTTAAACTTTGACGAATGTATTGGAATGAACTTCGATCTGAGGTTTTCTTGGAGAACTAGGACATAGGATTCTCCGAGAGAATGCAAAATGCATAGAGAACACTCCTTTAAAGCCAGCGAAGCACTGACCAATCTTTGGGTGTTGCAAATATTATTATGACAGGCTTAAATACTTTAAAAAATATTCATATTTCATCTTTCAACGCTACTTTTCTACAAAAACTAACTATACCAAATTTGACACATTTTCATGAGGACTATATTTAAAAAAAAGTACAAAGATACTAATAACTAATACTAATATTTATATTTGTAGGTAACCTGTTACTTAAGTACGTTTGCGAAATGAACCGCTACTACATGGACACGAATGGAAACCATACCTATGAGCGATAAAACTTTGGTATAATATAATTACAATAATATAATTAGATAAAAATTGATCACAGTACCTACACACATACTTCGCTCGTGTAAATTCATAATACCTAAATCCACAGTTCATCCCAGTTACTTGATCCAGTTTTATTCGATGAAACATGCTAACGTAGCATTTAATTAAAATATGTCAAGTTGTTTTAACACGTTAAACGCCATGGGGGTCACCATTTGGCCGACAAATAGTAGCCCTT
>DWFV01000751.1:0-12920 GCA_018246775.1 Parelbella machaon machaon
CCCCCCGGTTAATTGTGTACAATAGTGTGGACACAATTAACCAATTCCCTTTTTTAAAAAATCTTTAATATACCATATTTCTCAAAGAAAAATATCGTTTCTTGTTTATCGATTTGTAGCTAACAAACCTAGGCTTTGGTCAAAACAAAAAATCGTATGATTTGAATGAATAACGACGAGATATGATAGACGAGATAAGATTTGAGTTTTATGTGGCTAACTGTTCAACCACTCACCCTAACTATTGTATATGTTACTTTAACTAAAAGTAATTTTATAATTACTGCTTAATTAGTCTTGTGGTTGCAGGAGCGACTGTTGAGGCAGAGGTCTTGGCCTCTCGTTCGGCAGTTGCGCAAAATGACAAACAAAACAAATGAAATTTTAATTTTTACCTTCTAAAAGTCATGTCAATAATGTTAATTACAAAAAAATGTTATATATTAATATTGTGAGATACATATTTTGAGAAAAGGGTAAAAATATTTTTATACGTCGTCTACTTGACATTCTGGTCAGTTCTAAGTGGTCTTCTAAATCTTCTATGTGGGTGTTACGAAATATTATTTAGTCTATTCTATTGAATATATGTAGTACAATATAGATCGACTAAAAGACCGCACATGTAGTAAGTATTTAAAATTATCAGAATTGATTGCCGTTGCAATTACATTTTTAATGCAAGGCAATACATCCATTAAGCTTTAAAGCGCACGGAAATTTAAACATCGAATGTCAGCATATTTAATAGTAATTTTTTAAGCTCACCAAAAATTGGGCAGTATCCCTTTCGAGTGATACTAGCCAATTACTGCTGGTTTTATTTGTAAAAATTCGGTAAATTAAAAGAAATAAAACTATTTTGTTGTAGTCGTGATTTACAGATTTTCAGTAAATCATGGAGTGATTTGTCATTTACAAATCTGATAAAAGAACAGAATATTACGAAATGTGATGTGATTATTTTACATACCTACTTAATTTCACAAATGTGGAGAGAAAGAACCGACATCAACAAACAAACCAAAATGATGCAGAGTTTTTGTCAAAAAGAGTAGCACAAGCTTAATATAAACACAATGGTCGAGACAAAGATAGGTCGAGGGAGCGAAATAAAAAGAAATTGCCGCGTTTATAGGCGGCCTCATTATTAAACGCTTTCTCATTCCCCGACCTCGCGAAAAACCGGCGACATTACCATTCCCGTTGTTGGCTTATTTGCTTGCACACTTTTCTGTTATTATTCTTTAAATGTATAATAATAACACTTAAATAATATAATCTTAGATATTATGTTCCAACCTGTATTTGATCAGCGTGGCAAACTATGCTCGAGCTAGCCTTCCTTGTTCTGTGAGATCCTTGTCCAACAGCGAAACGATACAAGTGTCGATGAGGATGATAATGAATATAATCACATTATATTTAATATAATTGTCTTTGTATAATCGTCCGTAAGACGTCCTTTGTATAAGGAACCGTTGGAGACATTTCTAAAAACTGAGGTGGAGAATGTATCAGTATAAAGAGCATATATTCCCCGCATTCCCCATTTATAAGGTGTGGTTAAAGGGCAAAAAATCCTTTTCATCTACTTTTACAGAAACGTTTCGGTTTGTTGCAGAACAAAACTTTCTAAAGCTAAATTATTATCATTACCGTGACTACATCATCACCATCACCAGATCACTAATGGGGTGCGCAGGAAGTAGGTACCGAATTCCATAATATAGGTATCTATCCCGTGTTGTATGAGAAAGCATAAAAAAAGATTAATTAAAAAAATTAATTAAAGTAATAGAAAAAATATATGTTACATATTTAATAAGTTTTCCATCACTAAGTAAGATTAATGTCAAGATAAATGAAAATTGTATTTAGTAAATTATAATTGGTGACAAGATGCCACGCTGTAACTGCATGGCCGGATTATTGTTCGGTAACAAATTGGTTAAATTTGTGCCTTGCATCCGGCAACTGCCGGCCTCGGCGTATATTCGAAGCCGCGGCGAGGCACAGGTGTGTGGCAACCGTGACGTAGGTACAGACCACGCCTGTCCTTTGTGCCCACACCTGTTATTAAAACTTTTCCGAGCGTGCCTCGCACTCGATGCATAAACTATTATTTCTTTTTTATTCCCATTCTTTCCCATTTTCTCTCATTTATTCAAATGTTATGCGGATTGTAAAGCGACTATTGTTGTAAATATTAGTGCATTAAAAATGCGGCAAGTTTTATTTTAACAAGATTATTGTATTTCGTTAAAATATTATGCCACTGTATGCTATAATAATTTTGCATTATCCATAAATGTAATAATAATATCAAATATTATTTATTTCCCCACAAGCATTATTTTTATAAACCACTGTTAATGCAGGCGATTAGGTAGATTTTATAATCATATACCTGCAAGAAACTACATGACATATATATAGGTGTAAGGTTATATTTATAAATGTTATTAGGTACTCCGCTTCGATTGAACAAAACAGAACTTGTGTTAGAATATGTAATAAATTAATCCTATATACCGTAACTATATTTCGACTACGAAATAAAACTAGAGCCAACCAAATAAAACGATAATTTGCAGCGCGAGCAAAAGTCGTGTTATGGCAACGGCGAAGGTACTAGAAATCGAACACGAGTATGGACTTTACTTCACTTCACAGTATCTATATATCTATATTCATAAAATCACGCCTGTATTTCAAAGAGGTACGCAGAGGAATGCAGTAGATACTTCTACACTTATATTACTAAACACTGGTCAAAAATTTAGGCTTCAAGTCAATAAAATCCAGTAATATTTTGCCCGGCTCAGGACCTGTCGTGCAGCAATCGCACTGGCAACTACTAGATCAAAAACACAGTCGGACAATATCTGCAATCTACATATATAGTGACTACATCGCTCTCAGCACACTTTGTTCCAATGTGTGTTATAGGTACCAAGGCGTTTATTATAAGATGTTCTACATGCGCGTATGTCCCATAAATCATATCTGCGTCGTGAAGTGGACAGTCTTTGTATGTTACCAATAATCGATTTGGCATCGTTCCATTCTGTTGAGGTTTGTCTATGTGTTGCTACCTGTCAGGACGCAACGTGCCCAAGTTCAGTTTTGAGTTATTACAGATAATGTATGTACCTATAATATTGTTAGGGTATATCGGATAATACATATAATTAGGTATGATATTGTCAGGAGAACAAAGATGTTTGTTAAAGAGCAATAGAATCGCATTGGATTTTAAACAAATGTCCGTCATATGCTTTCAATATTTATAGAAATAAATAAGCTTACATTTAAAGAAAAATATCTAAAGAATTAAGTGAATACGAGGAAGACTAAGACTTGACTTGTTTTGATCAAATAAATCAGATGCTGACTGATGGGTAGACAGACTGAAGTCTCGGAAACCGGCATACGATAATTATTAAGGTCTGTATGTCGGGTGTGTACCTACTGACGGATATATTTGGCAGTTAGAGCTCAACTTCATATGGGATCTGACGTGACGATATAATACAATATTTAAAATTCTTGTAGAACTTCTTGAGGTGCCCAAGTGATTTTAGGAAATACTAAGCTAAGAAGACTTTAGTTGAAAATTAAGTGGAATGATATAAAGTAGGCTTTAGACGCTGGAGATAGAAGGTAGCACATTAGGAGGTCGGAATGTACTTCGGAGTAAAATTTACGTCTTACCGTCTAGTGCCACGGATACCTTACATTTGTTGGTGCTTGCCGACGTAAAATAAATTAAGGCAGCCCTTATAATCATACCTACTATGTATTTGTGTATTTCATAACAGCTTTACTCAGAACATCATTTAATAATTTTGTCGTTACAATTATATAAGAGACATGACTTATAATTATATAAGATACATATAGACTGTATAATAGATATACAAAGCCAACATTCTCATTGCTGTAAATCGTAATTGAGGACACAAATCAATAAATGATATTTTACTGGAATACTGAAATAAGTATCTTGGGATATCTCTAGGTACGGCCACCCGTTGGCATACTAGGCATCAACATCAGCCTATCTCAGATCACAGTTGAATATGGGGGAGACTGAGCGGAGGCTTTAGGGAGGCAAAGGGCTTTTTTTAGGTTTGGACAAATAAATTTTAAGCCTGTTAACGTAAAATTACGCCTATAATCCTCTAAGAGGTATGCAGAGACGTGTAGTAAACTCTCACATTTCATTATTTACGTTTACGTCCCTCTATAGAATAGGCTATTACCCGACACCCGGCACAAATTCAAACTCCGAGCCACTACTACGATTTCTAGTTAAAAAAACGCAATAATATCCGATCGAACACAGGAGCTCTCGATCAGCAGTTGCGCTTGCACCCACTCGACCAACGAGGCAGTCAAATTGTTAATCATTGTAATCGAGGCCTCAGGATTCATTGGCCGATGTTTAGTACTCCCCCACAGCGCCCTGCTGCCCTCCATTAGCGGGCTCCGTTGGCAGTGAATTTATCTCTTCGTTAATTGCAAAATGCTATTATCTCCCTGCTCATTTGTTTTTTTTTTGCTATGATCTTTTGGATAATATTACACCAATGATGGTTACAGTCTATATGAATTATATTTTTTATTTATGAAACAATGTTATCAATAGATGTAACATCACGCCTGTAATACCAGAAGAGTACGTAATCTTATCAGACATAAACAGTCATGTAATCAATATTTACGCATCAAAATACACTTAGCGTCATATTTCATATCCTACTAAGTTTCAGCCTAATATTCTTACGGTCTTATTTTTATATTACTTCTGTTTCATAATATAAATATATATGTACTTATATTGCACTGGGGCATCGGTATAAGCTCAATATAAAATAACATAAACTCCCATTCCGCGTAAATTTATACATTTGAGCGCTCTAGATCGAAATATTCCAATTTCTGTTATTCCATAGGCAATATGGAATAAATATGTTTTTATATAGCACTCTGCACATTTGCGAGCATCGACTGGACGTTACCTGTATTGAAATATTGGTAGTTGAGATTTACATTTTTATGAGGGTAGAAGTATGGTTCGTAAATAATTTTGTATGTCGTTCTTATTTTGAAAATATTGCAGGTTCCAATTTCCGATTTTATAGTCCGGATATTTTACTGTGTTCTGTATTGTCGGGTATAATATCAAAATGGTTACATTTCATTGCAACTAAATTTAACTTTTAATGGAATGTATTTTACTGCTATGGATGAAAGTACATATTATGTGACATTGTTGGAATTTAAAATGAACATTTACTGGTCGAACGCCTTTTTGGAATTTAAAGCGCTGTCGTTGTAAATCTTTCATAGTTAAAGAGAGTTGGAGTATGAAATGATTTTTCCAATATATTCTACTACTATAGAGTAGCTATGTTCAATTGCAGTCATATTTTACAAATGATGGACCATTTGGTACTCTTTTCCTACCCGTTAAGGGACCTGGTGTGAACTTATGCATGTATGATAAATCGAAATGTCAGTCTACTTTGACAAGTTACATGCAAGGGGGAAGTAGTAAATAAATAAGCATGTGTAGTATACAACAGATGACAGTAGTTCTAACAATTCAGTCGTAGTATTTGGTAGAACTTGAAGCAGAGAACATGGGTAAGGATAAAATGAATATCCGGTTCAGTCTATTGGCGCCATTAAAAAAAGCTGCGAGGTAAAGTTTGAGCGCGGGTGTAAGTTGTAAGCGAAGAGTTGTTCACGACGCAGTCGGTAAGTCGAAGAGTCGTTAAATTCTCCAAGTTTCTCCAGAAGAATACTTTGTGCTAACAATAGATATGGCTACCGAGCGGGCTGATTTCCAACCTAGTTTTGACGTGAGTGGAGAACTGTTCTTTTGAGCGAGTTTTTAAATTGGGCGCCGAGTTCTGTGAGCGCACGTGTTAGCTGAGTATCGTGCCAAATCCATTCGTTTTAGGGCTGCGGATATACATAAAATAATGGCACTTTTTATTTTTATTCACGTTACGCTTTTGTTCGAGTGCGCTAAAGTTTCCAAAACGCTAACAGTAACCGTGTTTTTGGACACATAACCTAGGATTGTTTAAAGCTAAGGTGAATAAGCTTTTTTAGGCATATGTGGTCCTTTTTAGGACGCATTTGTACTTTCCATCATGCGGGCTCGGAGATAAAAGCTGACATATCATATCTATATTGAAAATACTGCCTGCTGACTGTCTCGTTGGTCGAGCGGTTGCAAGCGCGACTGCCGATCGGGAGGTCTTGGGCTCAAATCACGGGTCGGGTGCTATTGGATTTTTTAATTTAGAATTTCTATGTAGGAATTCAGGATGAAGGAATAGAATGGAAGGAATAGAATGCAGGAATGGAATTTGCAGATAACTATCCATGCATACAGTTCATACTCATACAGTTTCATACCAAACAGACATCTTAAGAGGCTCAGTCTCTTGCACAGACATTTATCCTCATATGCACTTTGCAAGTTTTTCCAGGCTTCGTATGGAGATCTTGCATTCCCCACGTGTAGATAAGCTGTTTATTGTACTGACAAACATATTTTTGCCAAAGCCTTCATATTCTTTCAGATCTTGACACTTATTCTCGCTTTCCACACACTCCCATAGGTCTTCATGTACGCAAGAACGGAAGTGCCAGCGTGGCCACAGCTGCTACCGCACCTCGGATAGATGGGCCTGCGCAACCTAGTGCTTCGTCCCACCTTCCGACGGAGGAAGTGATGGAGCCCTAATGTACAGAGTTCCATCACTAAAAATCCTTCAGGGGAACCTGAACCACTGCCGCGGGGCACAGGACTTACTCCTGCAGTGCTTTTCGGAGGGTTCAGTTTCGCTGGCTGTGGTGGCTGAACCGTACAATGTTCTTAACCATCCACGCTGGTTTGGGGACGATTTTGGATCGGTCGCAATTTACTGGGGAGGCGGCAGAGGTGATCCCCCGTGCACAAAACTGCACGCAGAGGAGGGGCTGATAGCAGTAGAATGGGGTTCTCTAACAGTGTTGGGTTGTTACATCTCCCCTAACTGCAGCCGGGACACGTACGGGTTGTTCCTGGACCGTTTGGAGAACTGTATCCGAGCTTATTTGCCCCGACCAATTCTCATCCTGGGTGATTTTAATGCCCACTCCAGGTTTTGGGGGAGCCGGGTTGATAATGCCAGGGGTAAAATGGTACTCGAGTGGGCGGCGGGTCTGGACCTGCGACTGTTGAACCAGGGAACAGTTAGTACATGCGTGCGTTGGCAGGGGGAGTCGATCGTGGACCTCTCATGGGCGACTGCCTCTGCCGAGCGCTTGGTAACACGGTGGCGAGTGGCGGAGGAGATGGTTACATTGTCTGATCACCGCCACATTATAATCGATGTTGCCCTGGAACTTCCGGTTCAAGATTACGGTCGGGGCAGAAACCCTCCGCGACGATGGGCTCTGAGACGACTGGACCACGACATGCTTGTCGCAGCAGCCCACGTAGTGGATTGGTCTAGAACCGCCGACTGTTCGCTACCAGATCCTGAAAGGGACGCGGTCCGATTACAAGAGGACATGGCCTCCATCTGCGACACTGCGATGCCGCGGGTCATAGCTAGCAAGAGGTCACCGGCATATTGGTGGTCAGAGCGCATCGCTCAGCTGCGCACAGAATGCCTGCGTTCCCGCCGCTGTCTCACTCGCGCTCGCAGGCGCCGAACCGCCACGGCCGAAGAAAGAGAGGCGAGGTACAGGGAGTACCGGGACTCGACTGTGGCGCTCCAAGCTGCAATTGCGGAAAGTAAGGCTCGCAGCTGGTTCGGACTCGTCGAGGAATTAGACAGAAACCCATGGGGACGGGCCTATAAGATTGTGCTGGGAAAGTTGCGTCCATGGGTTCCACCGCTGACGGAGTCCCTCGATCCTAACTTCGTCACAGCAGTCGTGGGTAACCTATTTCCCTGTACTCCTCCCGGTCAAGGGGCCTTAAGAGGGCCGGCGACTGCATCTACGTGGTCTGCGGAGCTTGCCGTGACTAGGGCGGAACTGGAAAGTGCGGTGAAACGGTTGGCCGCTCGGAAACCTGCCCCAGGACCTGACCGAATTCCGGGTCGAGTCTGGGTGCTAGCGTCTCCTATCCTCCAGGTGAGGCTGCGGCGCCTTTTCAGTAACTGCCTTCGTCTCGGTCAGTTTCCTGCAGTATGGAAGGAAGCGGAGCTTGTGCTTATACACAAGAGAGGCCGGCCAGCGGACTCCCCAGCGGCATACAGGCCCATATGTCTGCTGAACGAAGTGGGTAAAATTTTCGAGCGCCTTATTTCTGCTCGTATCAGCAGACACCTGGAGGGCAGTGGCCTGGACTTGTCCGACTGCCAATACGGCTTCAGAAGGAAGCGCTCTGCAGTGGATGCTATCCTCCAAGTGCGTGCGCTTTCCGAGCGGGCCGAATCCAAGGGCAGAGTAGTCTTGGCTATCAGTCTCGATATTGTCAACGCATTTAACTCTCTGCCCTGGAAAACCATCATGGCGGCTCTGATATTTCATCAGGTACCGCCGTACTTGCGAGCCGTACTGGCGGATTATCTGTCGGAAAGATGCATACGCTACCCGGGCCGTTATGGCTGTGTAATAGAAAGGAGGATCGACTGCGGGGTCCCACAGGGGTCGGTACTTGGGCCACTTCTTTGGAACCTCGCATACGATGTCGTGTTGCGAACGGTGCTCCCTCCTGGAGTGAGCATCATTTGCTATGCGGACGACACCCTGGTCCTAGCCGAGGGGGAGTCCTTCCCGGCAGCGGCGAGCCTGGCCGAACTAGGGGTGGCACGCGTAGTAGAGAAAATGTGTGCGCTGGGTCTTCGAATAGCGCCGGAGAAGTCGGAAGCGCCATGGCTCTACGGCCGCAGGTCAAGAGTAGATCCACTCCGCATGTCAATTCGTGTGGGTGACGCAAACGTTGAAGTTGGCAAGTATATGAGGTATCTTGGGCTGATACTAGATAGCCGCTGGAGCTTTGACGAGCACTTTATTTGTCTCGTCCTCCGGATCCACAAGACAGCGGGTGCGTTGCACAGACTGCTGCCCAATCTAGGGGGACCAAGGGAAGAAGTCCGTCGCCTCTACGCAGGTGTCGTGCGCTCTATTGCTCTCTACGGTGCTCCCGTATGGTCGGACAGACTGTCGGGCAGCCGGCGCCGCACGGCAAAACTAAATGCTACGCAGCGTACGATTGCAATTAGAGTCACACGAGGATACCGGACTATGTTGTACGAGGCAGCTACAATCCTGGCGCGGTTTCCGCCACTAAATATTCTGGCGGATATGGACGCTGAGCTCTTTATGAAGATCCGCAACCTTCGCCAGAGGGCTGATCCCGAAGAGACGGTTAGGGGGCTTCGGGCTAGAGCTGGGTGGCGCGCCATGGCGCAGCGCCATGTTGTCAAAGTAGCGTTTTGGCGCGCTATTTAAATATTGGATTTTAAATTTGAAATTTTTAGCAAATATGTACGAGAATTTAAAAAAAGAAAACTTTTACTGGGTTCCTTAACCTCTACTAAATAATTTAAAATGGATTTTAAAAACCAGTCAAATAGCCCATTATTAAATTCTGCCTCTTATTCAAACGCCAAAATTATTATTTTTTATTTCGTGAAGGTATTAATTAGTGGTAATTTAAAACCTAAAAATGATCCTTATATACAAAAGCCTTCGCGCTTACTCAACTTACGCAACTCATCTCCGAAGGGACACTTTTTTAAATGGTCCGTGATGACTAGTTTGAGAACCGCTTTCTCAGCTATCAGCCTCTGGTTCAGTTCCCGCAGCCGACGGTTCTCCTCGCTTTGTTTACGCATTGATTCTTTTAATCGTTCCCTTAAAATAATCAAGAATTTATGTACCATAATTTAAGTCTTTTACAATATTCTCACATTGGTATGCCAGATCTTTTACGGGGTAGTTAGGGAAGCAACCGAATTTCTATCCTTATCCGTCACGCTAAGCGTGGACGAGAGTATCAAGCAGTGATGAATAACTGAATAAAAAATTTCTAAATGGATCAGATTAAGAGAACTACCTGTATCTTTTAGAAGCCGCACTACGACTCTCTAAACCAGACTTAGGAGTGGCCTTCTTGATCTTGTCCTCATTGTCATCGTCAACTTCATCATCAACGTCATCAATAACAATACAATCATTTACATATATATCACTATTTTTGTCACATTTAAAGTTACTTTTCACTGTACTATCTACACTATTGCTCTGGTTTAAACTTTCACCACTGCTGACTTTTCGCTTAACTTTCTTATAGTTGACATTTCTTTTTTTACTAACTGGATTGAACGGTACTATCGGTATTTTTGGGGCTGTAGCTTGTAAAATCGAAGGGTTAACGATAGTCACCGGTATTAAAGTCCCACTTGATATAGGTAGAATCGAAGGTAGAATTTGCGCAGCTGATACATTTTGTAATCTTTGGTTTGACTTGTTCACTTTATTTGTGATTGATTTTTTTAGTTTCTCTCTTGTATCTTTTTGTATTGTTCGTTCTGTTCCTTCATCTTCCACGCCCTTCATTCTAACCTGTCTACCGTTCGGTAGCTTTATTATTACTTCGTAATCGTCAATATTCTGGCCACTGTGTTCGGATATAGACTGTTTCTCATTTGAATTTAATTTAGTAGTACTATCAGATTTGTTCAAAGTATTACTATAATTCCTTTTTAACGTTTTTGTAGCATCTTTCTCTATATCTGTATTACATCCCGACGTGAGGCTATCTACGACGAAATCTAGTGATTTTTGGCTCATTATAGGCGGAATTTTTTCGGGCATTTGCAATCTCTTTAGGTCATCTTTTGTGACATTACTATCTTTAACGACCGAATTAGCGTACTCTATTAAAACTGGTCCTGGAGTCGTTTTAGACGTTTCTATGTTAACCACGTTACCATCCTTGCGTATTTCTAAGTTGCTATGGAACTTAATTACATTGTTCGTATAAGAAACAGACGTTTCGTTAACGCCGTCCCTATTTCTGGCGGTTTCCTCATGCCTTACAATAGATACATCATCTGTAGTAGTAACTCTGTCTAACACATCTGGTTTTCCCACAACTCTACTAATAGTGGTGACTTCGTTAGTTAATTTTGAAATTGTTGTCGTTTCATATTCCTTAACAGCTCCTGATTCGTCGCTGGAAGATCTGGAACACAAGTAAGGTTTGCACATTATAACCCGTGTAATAAGCGCCGATATTACTCTCACTCCTACTACGCCACTGTCGGGGCCTAATTATTACGGACTTTTCGTGGGACGCTAAATATGTTGTTACATAAGTAGCATATTTCACTTACAAGATGGTCACCATCACATACCCATGATGACAGCCCACAAAGGCAATTACATATTACAAAGTGTACTTCTCTTTTATATAGGTTTAAACTCATAAGGCTTACCTACTAATGGTAATATTCCGACGATTATTTGTGGTACTGAAAAGGGCACAATCCCCCGGATCAATGAGGGGAAACATCATGTGTGGCGTGTGGAGCCCGTCGTCACCAGCAGAAGGCGCTACAGCTTCCATCGAGTGTGTGCCATGTCTGCAAATTGATTTGCTTCTTTAAAATACTGAATAAAAATGGTGTCCTTGAAGAGAGACACGATCTTTTAAATAACTATTAAATGTGGGGTTATTGAAGGTACAAACAAAATACAATCAAAATATTTTAGTTTAGGGTACAAAAAAATGTAATACAAAATATACAAAAACTTAAAAAATATCTTTAACAATTATTGCCTCATTGGTTGAGTAGCTGCAAGCATCACTGCTGAGTGTGAGGTCCTGGGTTTGATTCCCAGTTTAATTATTAGTAGGTTTTTCTAAATTAAAATTTCTAGTAGGAGACTAGTAGAGATCTGTATTTGTACCCAACATAGGGCAATAGACTAAACATTTATTCCATAATGAGACAAATGTAACTGGCGAAACATAAGAGTGTACTACACTCCTTGGTCTAACCCTTAGGAAGATAAAGGTGTGATGTTATGTATTCTTCAATATCACTATCGTCCTAGAAATATTCTTGTACAGATATTATGATACTGGAGGTTTCCCAATGTTAGTTACTGGGATGTGGGTACAATACAAATCCAATTAACTCACTTGATCTCCATGGCCCTCTTGAAGCCTTCGTCAAAAGGGTTTACATTTTGAAGGTCCTGAAATAAACCCACTTCCTCACAGTTTCTTATGAACCTAGTTGGTGTTGGGGTCTGGTCTGCTGCAGAAATATATAAAATACTGCTTTTAAAGACAAAATATACATATAAATAGTACACATTTACCAGTCATTGATTCCACACACTCTGTACATTACTTTCACCTTCTTTCTAAATTAGCCAAATGCAAAATACAAATCTAATAAATTACAATATATTTTCTTAATTTAATTCTTTGTTTAATATTTATGCACCACCGAGGCTTGAGGATGACATAATCTGGTTTTAAGTCATTGTTAACATCATATCTCTCTTAAATGCACAGCAAAGTGCAATCAGTGTACTGGTGTTTGTGTGTTTAGAGACAAATAACATAGGACACTTCAAACAAATGTTTAATTAGCTTTTTTAGGCATATTTGGTCCATGTGAGGAAACATCAAATTCAAATTCAATTAAAATTCAAGTTTTTATTAATTATAAGGTACCTATATAAATACACCTAATGAACGTCATAACATATCTTATCCATCAGTGTAATTATTTATACATTTATATATTCATCGGCTTTGGACGCCTCTTTTAGGCTTATGTAGATGGGAAGAAAAAAGCCGGCGGAAAAAAACTCCCGGCACTGTTTTGAAAAAAAAAAACAGTCTTACAAGTTATTAACATTGCTGTATAGCTTTG